>OY751486.1:4238478-4528601 GCA_963565915.1 Entoloma clypeatum | reverse complement strand
CCCTCAGTGGGCCCCCCTCCATGCTGTCGCAGACCTCCTGGCACACCTTCCCCTCTCTGGCCACTGCTTTCACCTCCTGCACCATTTGGCGGATGGGTAGGTGGCAGCAGTGGGCGGGTTTGAGGTCATGGACAGTGGGGTCATGGACATTCAGTGGGGTCGTGGACAGTGGGGTTGTGGACACTGGGGCCATGGACGTCTCGTCTTGTCTCTCATCTCATCCCATCCTATCACAGCTCTCGTCCCCGTCTGGTCGGGTCCCTCATCCCGTCCTGTCTCTCATGCCATCGTGTCCAGTCCCCATCGCGTCCCATCCCTCCCGTTGCATCTGTCATCCTGTCCTGTCACATCTGTCATTCCATCCTGTCCAGCCCCCATCCCGTCTCATCCCCCGTCACTCGCCTTGTCCCATCTGGCTTGTCTTGTCTCAGCCTCGCTTTCGCGTCCCCGGCTGGATGCAGGCATTGGCGGAGGGATGTGGCCAGCAACATCCATTCCATTCCTGACTGATGGCTCCATTGGCCGGTGTTAACACCATGGATGATGTTGATGGCACGGCTTGGTGTGGGTGTTGAGGGTGGGCAATGTACAGTGACACGCGTGGAAAGTTGAACTTTCCATCACGTGATTACAATATCCGCGTCATTTGAGGCTCGGGAAAAACACAAATTACCTTACAATGTGCCATCCTCTTGATAGTTCTTTTAGATATTACAAAAATATACAATGTGTAGGACATTACTTCAAATGAGATACTTGCAAAAGGCCAGACCTTAAAAATGAAAAGGTCAGACGACAGGTGCAAGAAATAGCCCAAATCTCGACTTAAACTTACAAAATACATAAGTGCTACTACAGTTGTCCTCAGTCCCTGTTTTCCACACTTACCCAATTCCTCTTGGGTCTTTTCCTGTCAATAGATATACATTATAACCTTCATTTCAGACCCTCCCAACATTTATCTAGTGGCCAGTACTGGTGCTAGGTGTTAAGAACTGATCGACAAAAACGTCGGAGCTACGTCGGACGCGTCGGAGGGTCAGAGGGTGGTCGGAGCGTGTGCGACGTAGGGGCAAGGACTTGGCTTCAACTTGTGTGTTGCGCCCTCGCTAATACGTCGGTGTCCTTATTTCGGAGGATCAGAGGTCGGACTCAAGTTAAGAGTCGGAAAGAGGATGGGAGGTAAGATGTTGAATCTAAGTTGATATTCAAACTGAAGCTAATACACGATTCTACATAAGTTTAAATACGATGTCGGAGGACGTGTGGCTTTGTCGGAGTCGGATAACGAGTGGCTGTCGGAGATTCTTAATATAAGTAAAATGGTCGGATGTAAGTAATGTACGTAGTAACGAGATTCATAACAGTAAGTATGCATAATAAGTATTAGTCAAAATGTTGGAGGTGTCGGAGGTGTCGGGATTGGTCAGAAATCGTCGGAATTGATCGGAATGTAACAGTATTTCCCCCTTAGGGCCGAACCCATGAGGCCTAAGGACCTAGGTGGTCGGTGCACGTGAACTGCGTCATGTGATGTGTTGGTTGAAAATACCGTCCGAGTGGTTCTTTCTTCTTGTTCCCCCATTCTCTTTTCGTTTCAAACTCTTCCAAAAAAAACCTCAATATGTCGGCAACCGATTTTCAAAAGGAGATGGAGGCGCTGCAGGCTAAGCTCGCGGAGGTGGAGGCGAAGAAGCGAGCAGCGGAGGAGGAGGCTGCGAGGAAGGCTGAGGAGGAGCGGAGAGCGGAGGAAGAGAGGGCTGCGGAGGCGGCGCGGTTAGCGGAGGAGATGCGGGTAGCGGAGGAGATGTGGGTAGCGGAGGAGATGCATCGGGTGTCGGAGCTGGCGGCTCAGAAGAGGGCCAATGAAGTGGCCGCTGCGCAAGGCGCGTCAAGCAAGGGGTCGGGGGGGCCGCAGGCGGAGAAGAAGAAGAAGAAGAAGAAGAAGGTGACGAAGAAAAGGAAGGTAGAGGAGGTGACGGTGACGGTCGGAGAGGGGTCGGGAGTTGGGGTTGGGGTTGGGGTCGGTGCCTGTGATAGGTGCATTGTGAAGGGCGTCGAATGTGAACGCGATGAGTAAGTTCTTCTTTGGTTTGTCTCTTCTGTTTTAACCTTTTGTTTTAGGAATAAGTCGTCCTGCAAGGGTTGTGTCAAGGACAAGAAGAAGTGCGAGGTCGGAGTGTCGGAGGGAAAGTCGGAGGTGAAGGAGGTGAAGAAAACGGTGAAGGTGATTAAGGGGAAGAAAAAGGCGTCAGAGATGCCGTCGGAGAGTGGGTCGGAGGACACCGTCTTGGGTGTCCTCAAGATGATACTGGCGGAGACGAGGCAGGTGAGGCGACTGCTAACAGCAGTTGAAGGCTCGGTGAACACCGAGTATCAACCCAAGTCGCCGGAGGTGTCGGAGGAAGGGTCGGAGTTGGAGATGGATACGGCGGAGGAGACGCACGAGTTGAGACTGGAGAAGAGGATTGCGAGAAGGATTAGGAAGGATCTTGTGAATAGGAAGAGGTTGGAGTTGCCGGAGCTGTCGGACGATTCCGACATGTCGATTTCAGAGCTGTCGGAGAAGGCGGAGTCGGAGTCGGAGTCGGACAAGGAGGAGGGTCCGTCAAACAAGAAACAACGTACTAAGTAGATAGTAATAGTACTTGTTTTTCTTGTTTCAGAGCGATGTGAGCGGACCCAGTTTGTCGGGATAAGCGGAGTGAAAGTCAGAGACAAGCTCAGGGGTGTTTTCCAATTCATTGGCTGGTAGCCAAGAGAATTCTTCATCAGTGTTTTCATATCCTAACCAACGGACGAAATATAGTAGCTTGCAGCTACATCGTCGGTCGATCTTTGAGTCGACTATTTCAGCGATCTCGTACTCAAGTTCTCCGTCGATGTCAATCGGAGGAGGCGGAGGTTGGGTCCGATTCAGAATGGTGTTCGGAGTTGCGGGTTCAAGCATGGAGATGTGGTAGATGGGGTGAACTCCGCGGAATGTGTTGGGGAGTTGGAGGGTAAAGGAGTGTGTGCCGGGTTGTGCAATGATCTCATATGGTCCCAAGTACTTTTCTGAGAGTTTCTTGGATGGGCATGTTGTGCGGAAGAACTGTGCTTTGACGAAAACCTGTTGTCCAACAGAGAACGTCGGAGCTGCAATCCGATTATTGTTGGAGGACTTTTGGTAACGTCGTTGAGTGTCGGAGATGGTGGATTTCAGTTCTTGGTGAAGTTTGTCTAAGTCAGTCACAAAGGATCGGGCTCAGGAAGAGGCAAGGTCTCGTTCCAGGTGAACAGTAATGTTTGGATGGTAACCCTTGTTAGCAAAGAAGGGGTATATGCCAGTGGTAGCACTAGGTGCATTGTTGTATGCGAACTCCGCAATCAGAAGGAGAGCGGACCAGTTGTCCTGTTGGTAATTGCAGAATATCCGCAAGTACTGTTCGAGGGTTTGGTTAGTGCGTTTGGTTTGGCCATCGCCTTCGGGGTGGTAACCGGAGGTGAAGTGGAGGGTCATGTTTAGAGCCTTTCCGAGAGATCGGAAGAATCGGGAGACGAATTTGGGGCCACGGTCAGAGGTGACATGTTTGGGGACGCTGTGTTTAGAGAAGACATGCAATACAAAGAGTATGGCAAGGTCTTCAGAGGTGCAGTGAATGGTTGTCGGAATGAAGATACTTTGCTTCATCAATCGGTCAACGATAACGAGGATGGAGTCAAAGTTGTTGGAGGTCGGAAGGGTCTCGATGAAATCCATTGAGATAGAATTCCAAGGACGTTCGGGGATCAGGAGCTGTTTGAGTAGGCTGTAAGGCTTGTGTCTTTGTGGCTTCAATCACATGCAAGTGGTACATGACTTGCAATAGTGTTTGACGAAATCTCGAATTCCGGGCCAGGCGCAACCGCGCTGAATGAGACCGAGCATCTTGCTCTGACCCGGGTGTCCAGCAAGCATATGATTGTGCTTGTGCTGTAGGACTCGGAGTCGGAGGTTGTCGGAGTATGGAACATATATCTGATCGTCATGTCGGAGGAAACCATTGGGGTTGAGAGACCAGCGGGGTTTAGGATCTTTAGAAAGAGTGTCGTAAAGAGTGTCAGAAGGGAGTGCTGTGAGTATGTCATGGTGAAGCTTTTCTGTGTCCATGATAATGGTTGCACAGAGGACGGGCTCAAGGAGTTGAGTCGCGCGAACTGAAGCGGAGAGCTGTTCTTGCGAAAAGATCTTGGAACATATGTAGAAACGACGCCCTGGTGTCCTGCAGGTTTGAAGCTTCTGCCGCGGCTGCTGCTGCACGGGAGTTCTGAGTGGTGCGGGCTGCCATAACTGGAATTTGAAATACGGATAAGCGAGTGGCAGTTTGAATATACTGTTAAGAACTGATCGACAAAAACATCGGAGCTACATCAGACGCGTCGGAGGGTCGGAGCGTGGTCAGAGCATGTGCGACGTAGGGGCAAGGACTTGGCTTCAACTTGTGTGTTGTGCCCTCGCTAATACGTCGGTGTCCTTATTTCGGAGGATCGGAGGTCGGACTCAAGTTAAGAGTCGGAAAGAGGATGGGAGGTAAGATGTTGAATCTAAGTTGATATTCAAACTGAAGCTAATACACGATTCTACATAAGTTTAAATACGATGTCGGAGGACGTGTGGCTTTGTCGGAGTCGGATAACGAGTGGCTGTCGGAGATTCTTAATATAAGTAAAATGGTCGGATGTAAGTAATGTACGTAGTAACGAGATTCATAACAGTAAGTATGCATAATAAGTATTAGTCAAAATGTTGGAGGTGTTGGAGGTGTTGGGATTGGTCGGAAATCGTCGGAATTGATCGGAATGTAACACTAGGTAGAAATGCGCTTTTTTGACATCCCCCCAATATCTAGCTTATTTCTACCTGATGTACACACCCCAGATATCGTACTACCGACGCTTGGAGACCTATATACATATGGTTACCTCTGGGAACACCTGCCCTGACAATCCTAGGTCATCTAACTATGTGTAGATACCCATACTCATACAAGCCCATTTTTGCTAATTACACTTGGTTTCTCCAATGCTATACCCCCCCCCCCCCCCCCACATGTGTCCCTAGACCATAGTATATAATACAATGAAGTGGGGAAAAATGCGATGGGGTGGGGACCTCAGAATCCCATGAGGGGGTATGTGCTCCTCCTTCTCCCCTCACTTTTTATTCGCTTTTTTGCTTATATCATCACTTCCAGGCCAAGGGGGAGTCTCAAAATGTATTATATTACACCATATTACATTTTGAAAGCTATGTACAAGTATCTACAACATTATATAAGATGCTAGATAAGGGAGGGGGAGGTGGTAGTTCAGTATTATGTACAGGGAGGCCCCAGGAGGGTGAGGGAGCTTACCCATAGTCCATAGCACCTCTTATAGGAGTAAGGTATCAACTATTGAGGCCTATAATAAGTGGGAGGCATGAGGGAAAGAAGGTGGGGAGGTAGGAGGAGGTTTTGATGTGTGATCGGAGCGTGGGAGAGGTGGGGGACACTATTTGAGAGCGACGATCACAAGGGTCTGACTATTGATGGTGGGCATGCATTAAATGCCGTGGAATTCCAAACCGTCAAATATCAGCATCAACAAATCTGATGGCTGTGCCAACCAAATTGGGAAAAAGCAGGCGCGAGTGCATGGGCCAGGTAGTGGCGAAGTGAATGAGGGGGGCACAGTGTACGGCTGTGCTGGTATTGGTAAGCTTGATGACAATCTGTGTGGCCAGCAGATCTGTTGAACATATTGCCAGATATGTCGCACTATGTGCTTGTCACAGGAAGTGACTATAAGTCACTATTACCATATATGTGAGTTTATGGTATAACCACGGACGCATGACTTGTTTATGTATTGTTTGTACAATGGTCCGTGCGCATATTGGATTAGTATAAATACCCATGTATTTAGTACGGTGAATCCTAACTTCTTGAACACCCCAGTTCTTTGAGTTAACTAACAAGCTAGTACAGCTTCTAGAATTCCTTTAGTTACTCTTAACCAGGTTAGTTGAGCTTCCTTCATGCCTTCGTACCGTTACATCTTGAGCGCCCTTTGGGCTGCCTATGTCGGTTACTTCATTAGGTTATGGGCCCCGGCCCTAGCGCCGCATGCTCTGAGTATCTTAGCTTTTGCGCTATTATTGGCAGCATCCGCTTTGTATGCTAGCCTGGAGACTGGTTTCCTCAGTATCGAATACATTGAGCTCGATGGTTCCCTTAACGGTGAACCTCGCAGTGTTCGAGGTATTGAATGTACCTTTCAGTGGGTCATTCTTGATCGATTACTAGAGAGAATCCCTGTTACAATGATCGTATCACAAGAGCAAGTCCATATGGTGCCAACGGCACAGGGCTCAGTCCCTTCAGGTCTTGATGACAATGGACGCATTGTTGCACGATGCGGGGTGTGTCGACAACTTGTTGTTGACAGTCAGCATTGCCCGAGGCATTGCATAGACAACACCACTTTTGACTACTCATGTACAACGTGTGATGCAGGAACAGCAAGGGCTCGAGTTCTAAACCGCAGACGGCGCAATCGCCGTACTGAGGTACCTGTTGTGGTACCTACCCAAGATGGAGATCCCACGGATCCTCCGCCCGTGTATGTTGATGATGGGACCATCCCTGAAGCACACGGAGCACCTCCTCTTTCGCCTCCGACCCGACAAGTTTGGTTGCCGGATAATGACCCCTTAATTGAGGCGGCGAACAGAGCGAATGAAGTCATGCTCCCTATTCAAGGAGGATCTTGCACCTGTGGGCAACATCGCACTCAGGGCGCACATGACGATTGGGTAGAATTAGTAATGGCATTTCATATGCTACCACTAGACCAAACAGAGAACGAAGAATGATGATTGACAAGGCAGCTCGTCTATTTATTTTCTGATGCGCTTTTTCGATATAACATATGCTGACTCTATTTATGTTTCACAGCATCATCATGTCTTCAAACTCGAAACTCGACCTCACTTCCTCCGTTCCCAAACTCACCACCACAAACTTCTCCATCTATCAGGAGAAGATGAGCGCCTACTTGAAGGCAGCTAAAGTGTGGAGGATCGTCACCGGCGATAAAAAGATCCCGGCTGACCCTAAAGAGACAGATTTCCAAGACAAGTTAAACACTTGGCATGAACAGGACGATCAGGCCCAAGGCCTAATTCAGATGTCCATTTCGGACTCTCTTGTCCATCACATCAAGGGAGCTAAAACCTCCAAGGATATGTGGGACCTGATCGCCACTAAACTGTCCACGGTCGGCCCGTCCACCGTTTTTGCTGATTTTCAGCAACTCCTCCGCACCTCTCTTTCTCCTGCTGATCCTTTATCTGGCATCGATAAGATGCAGACCCTTTTTCAACGACTCGAGCACAACCACATAGACATCCCCAAGTTCGTCCGGATCATGATGATCCTGAATGGACTGCCTCAGGGCTATGATGGTCTAGTACACAGCATCCTTTTTGATGCGGTACACTATGTGGCGCCTGGCGGCAATCAGTCTACTGTACTCGAAATCGGGAAAGTAATCAAGCAGGTACGCTCGGAATACTTCCGTAAAAACCCGCACGCTCCACAGTCCCAAGGAGGTGCTCACGCGAATAAGATTTCTGCGGTAAAACGCGCTCGGCCCAACCCCCCGAAGTACCAGCCTTGCACTGGACCCTCTCAGGGATCTTCGGAAGGACCGGCTGCTAACCAGCAGCATTCGCATCAGCACTCCAAGCCCTGGAAAGGCAAGGGACGTGGAACTTCCGCCGGGAAGACCAAGGGCAAAGGACCCTGGAAAGGTAAAGAGAAGGCGCATTTTGCCTCCTCTACCATGGATAACGCCCCTGATGGGCAGCTTCCAATCCAGACCTTACCCGGCACAGTCATTTACGGAAATGGGTCTATCTTCACTCCGCACCCCTCATCATCCACCGACTGGAGGATAAGGAACAACCAATCGCTTGCGATCGGTAATATTCCTGGCCCAGGCCCTTTCACGGACCTGGATGGAGCGCGCACACTAGCTAACAGCATTGGTGTCCCTCCAACAGCTCAGAATCTAACTCGCCTCGTCGAGGTCCCTGCACTTCAACACAATGAAGCTGCAACGTCAAGGCCGCTCTCAGCGCCTCTGACACTGGACCCCTGGAATCACCGCATTCCGGTTTTCAAAGGAACACCGAGTAGAATCAGCTGGGCCAATGAGATGGAAACAGAAGACATAGCCCCCACCATAAGGGGCTATTAGGATGAAGGATATGTTGATAACTATATGGAGTATGAAGTTTTCCGTGGTGATGGAAACAACGACGACATGGGGTATGTTTCACATTCAACAGCACATACAATGCAGTTAACAAATACTTCACAGAAGCCTCTTTGGAGACGAGTGAATGGACGGCGGTCCAATGTATTTTTATCACCTGCTGTACACGCGCTTATAGCGCAAATAAATTCTCATTATGCAAATTGTGCTGAATGTAAGAAACAGAATCAATCCAATTGGATTCTTGATTCAGGTGCATCATTGCACTTCACTTATGATATCAATGATTTCATTGAGTATACCCCACTAAAAGATCGTCAATCTGTGCAAATTGCACAGAAAGGTCACACTATTCAGATCCTTGGACAAGGAACGGTGTTGATTAATCACACCATCAAGAAAAACAGGCGAGAACAAAATAAAATAACTCATCTATCACCCGTTTATTATATACCAGATTTAGACGTTCGTCTTTTATCTGTAGGCGAGATCCTTAAACAAGGAAATGAAATTAGCGGACGATTTGGTTCGATCACGCTAAAGACCAGTTCAGGTCTTCCTTTGTTTATGTGTTATCCTCATAAGGCAAATGAATCGATTTATTGGCTAAATGCCACGATCATTAAAGAGGAACGAATACACTTGGTTAGTCTTAGTGTCTCACAATCTGTTGATTATGACACCTGGCACAAGCGATTCGGACACCCTTCACATGAAGTACTGCGACATGCTTCTAAACATGTCAAAGGTTTCAATGGAGTGGACAAACCGTCCACTGAGCGACCCTGCAAAGGATGCGCTCTTGGAAAGATGCCTTCAAAATCTTTCTCACCATCTCAGACACGCGCTAAAGCACCTTTTGAGCTAATCCATTCGGATTTAAAGCAATTCAAAAAGGCGACTTATGGCAAATATAATTATTATATCAGCTTTGTTGATGACTACACGTCACACGCCTGGATCTCTTTATTGAGACTAAAATCCAATGCACACTCTGCACTTTGCGATTTTAATGCCATGGTTAAAAACCAATTCAATACGACAATTAAAACTTGGCGTTTTGATGGCGGCGGTGAGTTTGTCCCTTTCCAAGCAGATATGCGTGAGATGGGAATCCAGGGTGAAGTTACTGTGCTGCACCAGCCACAATAAAACGGTCGTGTGGAACGTTTTAACAGAACTTTAATGGATAAAGCACTTGCTATGTTGCATGATGCTTGCCTACCCGAAATATGGATTCAATTTGCGGTAGAACATGCACTTCACTTGTATAACCGAACTCCATTGAAAAGACATGGATGGCTTACTCCGTATGAGTCCCTTAAAAAGGAAAAGCCTGATGTGTCGAACCTACACGTTTTTGGATGTGGTGCTTACGTTTTTCTTCCAAAAGAAATTCGTACTACCACCGCTAAATCCGAGCTGATGATTTTCATTGGATTTAAAACTGGAACTAAAGGTTACCGGTTTATGCGGATGCCAAACAACGTGGTCTTCATAGGTGTCACAGCAATGTTTGATGAACAGCTGTTCCCAAAATGTTCTACATTGAACAAAATACCTTCGATAACACAATACCATGATCCAACATCAGACGATATGGGAAACGATGATGGAAATGGACATGATGGCCCGTCTGATTTACCAACCGACGATTTCCATTCGGAAAACAATGATGCACATGGTCCTGGCGGTTCACATTACCCGTCTAATCCAGGAACCAATGATGACAATCATAACCTCCCTGATACAAATAGCGACCAAACTGGTCAGCTTTCCGAAGGTTCCAGTCAGACTTCTGATGGAACAAACAGACAGGACACTGCTGAGAATCAGCAGTGGGTTCCCCGGACTCGCAATCCAGGGAAACGTGTGCGCACAGATGCACCAAACGATGATCATGCCTTACCAGGAGATTATCGCCCACAGACTGATCGTCCTTGTCGTACTCAGGTTATACCCCAGCATCCTGGAAATGTTTACGGGAATAACCCGGCTGAGGCCTTGCGTCAAAATCAGCGTGATTGGAGCAGAACCGTTCAGGAGGATTCACGGCGATATGCCTATAATCCCCGATCGGAGACCAGACCCCAGCAATCTGGCGCTGATCCATCAACTAGCTCTGCTGATCCTCAGATGTATCAGAACAATTCCAATCCGAATTCGGATATAGATATGGAGGAATCACTCTATATTAGGGAAGGGGGAGGACAGTCACAAATGCTTGCGCACTTGCTATCTAAAGCAATCCCTGCATATGACGAAATTCCACAAGATCCAAAGTCTTGGCAAATGAAGGACATAAATAAGCTACCTGAAAAGGAAAAGCTTGAATGGAAAGCAGCATGTCGTGAGGAACTAGAAGCCCTCCGAAAGCGCAATGTCTTTAAGTTGGTTGACCTGCCTAAAGGTCGTAAAACCATCAGAAATCGATGGGTATTCGACATCAAAACTGACGGACGAAAGAAGGCACGACTCGTTGCCAAGGGTTTCTCACAGATCGAGGGTATCGATTTTGATAAGATCTTCTCACCTGTGATACGTTTCGAGACTATCCGAATCCTCTTCGCCGTAGCTGCGCTTGAAGGATGGGTGATTGAAGGAGTAGATGTCAAATCAGCTTTTCTCTATGGAGAGCTCGATGAGGAAATCTATATGAATCAACCCGAAGGCTTTGTTGTCAAAGGCCAAGAACGGAAGGTCATCCGTTTATTAAAAGCGCTCTATGGCCTAAAACAGGCTGCGAGAGCGTGGTGGATCGCGCTCAATGCATCAATGGAGAAGCTAGGTTTTACTCAATGTAGAACTGACTCAGGCGTCTTTGTTTACCACAACAAACAATCAGGTGATTTGATAATTGCTTTGATCTATGTTGATGACGGCCTGTTCATGGGATCAAACCCAGATCTTGTTCGCAAGATAAAATCTGACTTTAAAAATAAATGGGAAAGTTGTGATCTTGGTATTGCTAAAGAATTCTTGCGTATGAGAATACGACAAGATTCAGAAAAGCAGATCGTAACAATCGATCAGTCAGAATACCTAAAGAAGATCATTAAGCGCTTTGGCTTAGAAAATGCAAAGGCTGCTGACACTCCACTCCCAAAGGGTTATTACCCTGCACCAAATGAGGGGGAGGTGGATCCCACACTCAAAACAAGGTACCAAATGATCATTGGATCGTTGTTGTACTTGTCCATTGGAACGAGACCGGACATTGCTTTTGCAGTTGCAAAAATGTCACAAATGTCTGCAAACCCTTCCAAGGAGCATGAGAAATACGCTCTACGGATTATCAGATATCTTGTCGGTACTCAAGACTATTCTATAATCTATGATGGTCGATCCAAAGCTTCCTTTGAAGCATGGACAGATTCAGACTGGGCATCAGACCCATCTGATAGAAAGTCCCAATTGGGATATTTCCTTAAACTTGCAGGAGGACTTGTTCTTTGGAAAAGTCGCAAGCAAAAGACAGTGGCACATTCGTCCACTGAGGCGGAAATGGTTGCTGCCAGTGAATGTTCGCGGGAGTGCGAATGGGTTACTCATCTCTTCAAAGAGCTTGGACTACAGGACATTACCAAAATGCCGTTCCATGTAGATAACCAAGGCGCGATTTTCAATGCGCAAAACCCAGTCACTGTTGAGGCGACGCTAAGTCAAACGACGTCGCGAGCCCAAACTTAAGAACGAAGTGGGAAATGTGAAGCGAACTGAATTGCCCAGAGACCCAGCGGGAATCTCAAGAGAACAAGCTATCGAATACAAGTGAAAGTACTCTACTTATATATGTAAATTCCATGAGGCTGCGTTGTGGCAGCGTCATGCTGCGTGATAATAATGAGATGTCCTCATGTGCGATATGATGTAGATAAGATAAGATCGAGATAAGATAAGATAAAGTGAAAAGTGAAAATACGATCATAACATTACCCCCTTTCTAGATCTCGACTTCCAGGCGAGATATGATGTCGTCCGGGGTGTTCGTGAAATTTTCATATGGTTTAAATTCCAATCCTTCAAAGATGTTTGCGCGTAAGCGCCGAGGTGCATTCGGGTTTAATTTAAAGAAGTCCTCCACCGCTTCCTTGGCATGTTCTAGGTGATCCTCGGGTTCCCACGTGTTGTGATCCTGAGTCAGACCCTCCCATTGCACTAAATATTCCAGCTTTCCTCTCTTCAACCTTGAGTCAATAACTTTTGCGACATCGTACTCCTCTTCGCCATTGATAACTATCGGGTTTGGTGCCTGCACCCTTTGTGACATAAATAGTGGTTCCTTAAATAATCGGACTCGTGATACATTGATGACCGGGTGGATTTTCCAGGTTTTCGGTAATTTAAGTTCTACGGCGTGTGACGAAATGATTTTGGTTATGGTATAGGGTCCAATCCATCGTTCGGCAAGTTTCTTTAAGGGTCGGTTCAACTTCAGGTCTTTAGTCGATAACCAAACTTTGTCGCCAACTTTGTAAACTGGTGCATCACCCCTTTTCAGGTTCGCATACCGTTCCATTTCTTCTCGTGCTTTTACTAGCGCCGCTTCCGCCTCCTCATGAATCTTCTTCATTCGCTCTGCGAATTCTTTTGCCGGTTCTGACTTTTCTGCCCTCCGAGGTTCTACGCCCATCCTAGGGTTAAACCCATAATTTACATAGAACGGCGAGAACTGAGTTGCCGTGTGAATTTTATTATTATAGGCGAACTCCGCGGTTGCCATCCATTCGGGCCAATCTGTTTGCCGATGGGAAATAAATGATCTTAGATATTGTTCCAACTCCTGGTTGATGCGCTCCGTCTGTCCGTCTGTTTGCGGATGATACGCCGTTGATAATTTAGTTGTGATCCCCAATATTTTATTTAGTTCCTTCATAAATATTGCCGCAAATTGTGGTCCTCGATCTGACGTTAACGATTCTGGCAGTCCATGAAGTTTCCAGACTTCGTCCCGATATAGTTTAGCTAATCCTTCTGCTGAGACTTCATCGCGTGTTTTGATAAAGTGTGATTGCTTTGTTGATCTGCAAGCCACGACTAATACTGCGTTGTACCCCTGAGCTTCTGGGAGTCCTACAATAAAATCTGCTGTAACATGTTTCCATGGTCCTGCATGTTCCGTGTTTGCTTTTAATTTACCAGCTAGCGGTTGAGGCACGTTTTTTGATCGTTGACATCTGTCGCAGCCCTCGACGTATGCTTTGACCATGTTTGTAATACTAGGCCACCAATAATTACGTGTAACCAATTCCAGGGTCTTCCACTGCCCTGGGTGTCCTGCAACTGGGTTGTCGTGGTGTAATTTAATTATTTCCTCCCTGAGTTCCTGACTTTTCGGAACATAAACCTTTCCTCTATGTAACCAGAGTCCCTGCTCTTCATGCCATTCGTCTGCGCGTAATGTTTTGGTATTTGTTTTCTTTAACTCTTCTACTGCTTTCAACACTTGTTCGTCAAATTCCTTGGCATCCCTGATGCGTTTTAATAGTTTACTTTCTTCTCCATCAATAAGTATGTGACCTCGATCCATTGCTCGCAAGTGGAAGTATTCCGGTTTTAATAATGTTACGTCTTCGTTGTCATTTTCCACCCCCTTTCTATGATCGACCCTTCTCGAAAGAGCGTCCGCCTTTCCCATTGAGGTGCCAGCTTTGTGTATTAATTTAAAGTTGAAGCGTGTTAGATACAACGCCCAGCGTGCTTGTCTGCGATTAAGCTTTCGTCCCTGCATGAAGTACTCGAGGTTTTTATGATCGGTCCAGATCTCGACCTCATGTTTGGCTCCTTCAAGGTGGTGTCTCCATGCTTCCAGCGCTCGAATTATGCCCAGCATTTCTTTATCGTGTACGTCGTAATTTCGTTCCACATCATTTAATCCTTTAGATAGAAAGGCACATGGCCTCCATTTCTCATCCTCGCATTCCATAGATAGAATTGCTCCTGTAGCAAAGTCCGATGCGTCTGATTCTACTCTCAACTTCCGATCCGGATCGGGAGATACTAATATAGGTGCTTCCGTAAATAATTTCTTTAGCATATCAAACGCTTCCTCCTGTTCCTCTTTCCAATTCCAGATTGTTTCTTTCCTTGTTAATTTATGTAAGGGCCCTGCCACTTTAGAGAAGTCTTTGACAAATCTTCGATAGAAATTAGCCAATCCTAGAAACGACTGAATTTCTTTGACTTTTGTTGGTTTCGGCCATTGTTTGATGGCGTCTACTTTTGAAGGATCCATTCGAATTCCGTCTTTCCCAATAATTAACCCTAAGAACTCTATTTCGTCTCGGTCAAAGAAACATTTTCCTGGTTTTAAGAATAAGTCGTTTTCTCGTAATCTTTTTAGAATTTCCTCCACGATTTCACTGTGTCCTTTTTCTCCTTCAGTTGCTACCAATATATCATCGATATAGATAACTACGTCTCCTTGATCAATCAAGTCTCTAAATATGTCGTTCATCATGGTTTGAAACGTGCTTGGGGAATTATTTAATCCGAAGAACATGACTGTTGGTTCGAAAGCTCCGTCTGGGGTTGTGAATGCCGCTTTCCACTCGTCTCCTTCTTTGATGCGTACATTGTTATACCCCCATCTGAGGTCCATTTTGGTAAACCTTTTCTTTCCCTTTAATTTATCGATCAATTCCGGAATTAACGGGAGTGGATAATTATTGCGAACGGTCCAGCCGTTAATGTGTCGGTAATCCTGTACCATTCGTTTCTTTCCGTCTTTTTTGGGTATAAAGAATACTGGCGAGGTTTGTGGTGACTTGGTAGGTCGAATATATCCTTTGCGTAATTGATCGTTTACAAATTCGGATACTTCTCTCCTTTCATCTGGTGACAGGGGATAGACTTTGGCCTTCTTTGGTACGAAATCCGGTTTTAAGTCTATAGCGTGGTCCCATGGTTTCCTGACTGGTAATCTCTCCGATGCTTTCTTTTCAAAGACTGATAGATATTTGTGATATTTCCGGGGGACAACCTGTTCTGCCGGTACTTCATCTGAGGGTTCTCCTTTAGCTGCCCTGAGCGTGTGGATTACTTCCTCCTCCATTTCTTCCTCATTTCCTTCTACTACTTCTTCCATTCTTCCGCCCCATCTGGTTCTTGCAGTTTTATTTAAATAACGTGTTCGACGCATGCCACATTCTTCTGGACATCTTGATAGTTTAATTTCCGCCTTTTCCCAATCGATTTCTGGATTATGGCGTTTCAGCCAGGTATGTCCAACAATAATTTTAGCTTTCCCTAGGTTGCATGCCTCAAACACGGCTATCTCCACATGTCCTTTATACCGCATAGCCATGACTGCTTCATGCGTGATCGAACCTCCTTGGTTAAGCGTGCCATCAACGTTGTAGACCCGAATGGGGAAAGGTAGTTCCCTTAATTTAATGTTGTTCCTTTTGGCGAAGTCCAGATCTATGAACATCCCTGTCGCCCCTGAGTCTAATAATGCTTCAACATCGAATGTGCGTTTGTCCTGCAACGTTTCCAGCGTGATTTTCATCATAAGCTCCTTTTCCAAAGAAGCGGATCGAATAAAAGATGGTTCCCCCATAGAGTCCGTTTGCCTAGTTAAGTTATCTGATTCTTTGCAACAGGGAATTAAGCATTCATCCGTAGGGGACGAACCAAGCCTCGTTTCTGAGGGCTCCCCAATGATATAGTTTACAAGTGTATCTAAGTCCGATTCATCTTTTTTTGGTTTTTCTTTCCTACTAGGTTTATCTAATAGTATTTTATTGTACGTAACTGCAGCATCCGTAAGTTTCTGAAACCAAGATTTTACAATGTCCTTATGTACGTAAGAGTCTATAGGCAAACATTCATATCGATTTGTCAGAGCCAGCGGGGGATTTACTGGTTGACGTTCACAAAACCCTGCTGCCCAGCAGCTTGTCCATTGTTCTGACCATTGGGATTCGGCGCAGGCGCGCCAATCACACCCCTTGGTCCGTTTGCGGCTTGTCGTGCTTGACGCCTTGCCGTGATTTGTCGTAAGATTTCTTCTTCCTCATGTTCGTCGATTTGTTCAATCACAGCCGCTCGCACCCTGCGTTGCGGCCGTCTGCATTCCCGGGCGAAATGCCCCTGTCCTCCGCAGTTGTAACAATTACCAGGCGCTCGGCGCTGGTTTCTATCGACCTCCATAGCATTGGGATCTCGGCGTCCCTGACCTTGCTGTCCGTTTTGCTGCGGGGCTCGGTACCCCCCGTACTGTTGTTGTCCGAATGTTCGCTGCTGATTCTGCTGGTTTGCGGGCCGATTGCCCCAACCGGTTCTCTGCTGTCCAAAGTTGTTGCCGGTCCTCATGCCCGGTCTTGCCGCGTAAGTTTCCTCTGCTCTTCCGATTGCTAAAATTTCCTCACTCGTGTCTTGCACGGTGGTCTGTCGTCTTCCCTGCTGGAACATTTGTTGTATGATCGAATCCTTGGTGTTCCTTTCTAGCAGAGATATCCCATGCATTTCCTCAATTTGGCCTTTGATGACCAACGTTCCAAATTGTGTAATAAAATCGTCCACCCGCATGTTTCCTTGTTTAAAGGTTTCGATCTTGGCACGTGCCCATTCTATTTCTGTTGCTGATTGGAATCTTGATGTCACCTCTCTCATTAATTGCTGGAACGTGGGCCAATGTTCTGATTCCATGCACTGCCTCAAGCGTGTTTCCCCATAGGTGCCGGCGGTAGCGCCTTCCAGGCGAGACCATACTGCAATGCAAATTTCTTCCTGTCCCTGGAACAGGTCCCGGTTGACCCTGATCCATGCCAGCATCTTTGTCCACCATACTCCGAACGTTGCCTTGGCCCCATTGTACCTGCCGGGGTCTGCGGCGATTTCTAATCGTCTTCCATTGGGACGCGGGGCGGCGGGATTATGAGCGGGAGGAGGGAGAGGGGGATTGGGAAGGGGATTGTCGAACTCGTCGTCGTTGTTGTCGGCCATGTTGTGTGAGCAATAGTGCTTTGTAGCGGGCGCGCGACCCTGTTCTGCTACTTAAGCGAAAAAGAAAACCTAAAAAAAGAAAAAACCCAAAGAACGATCTGTTTACCCAGGCAGCCGAAATGCCCGAATGAAGGAAGATCTGGGAAAAATGAAAACCACGCGGTCAACACCCCTACGCGCGCTGGTTCTGTTGAATCCGGGAAAAGATCGGGGGTTGGAACACCTTTTGAGAACTAAACGTGCGCGACCTTCTTTTCCAAGTCGCCACACGCGCCAGCAGCTTTCCCGAAGGTCAGTTGCGTCGGCCTTTGGTCACCTCGACACGGGACGGGCTCAACGTTTCCCTGTGTGTCTCGAACGGCAACGCTAGTTATAGTGGGTGCACCAAGCGTTTCTCTTCTTATCCCTGAAGTCCGGGAGGTCCCCCTTAACGCTAGGGTCCGCGTGTAGTGGCGAGGTGTGACTTTTAACGCAAAAGCACGAAACGGCGGGGATAGTGATGGTGATGTGGGAAGTGTGTGTGTTTGGGCGGGCGATGATGATAAGAGCTTGTTCTTCTGTTGAGGCGACGCTAAGTCAAACGACGTCGCGAGCCCAAACTTAAGAACGAAGTGGGAAATGTGAAGCGAACTGAATTGCCCAGAGACCCAGCGGGAATCTCAAGAGAACAAGCTATCGAATACAAGTGAAAGTACTCTACTTATATATGTAAATTCCATGAGGCTGCGTTGTGGCAGCGTCATGCTGCGTGATAATAATGAGATGTCCTCATGTGCGATATGATGTAGATAAGATAAGATCGAGATAAGATAAGATAAAGTGAAAAGTGAAAATACGATCATAACAGTCACTGAAGGCAGAACCAAACATATAGCAATCCATCACTTTGCTATACGTGATAGAGTTAAAGATGGATTGATCGAACCACGGTTTGTTCCGGGAACAGAGAATCCGGCTGATATGTTTACTAAGCCACTTGGTCGCCAGGAATTTGAGAAATTCTGTGCTCTACTCCGAATGGAGTTTAAAGAGCCTTATACTCCACTTACAAAACCTACCCGGGATTCTAAGTGAGGGGGAGTGTTGAACATATTGCCAGATATGTCGCACTATGTGCTTGTCACAGGAAGTGACTATAAGTCACTATTACCATATATGTGAGTTTATGGTATAACCACGGACGCATGACTTGTTTATGTATTGTTTGTACAATGGTCCGTGCGCATATTGGATTAGTATAAATACCCATGTATTTAGTACGGTGAATCCTAACTTCTTGAACACCCCAGTTCTTTGAGTTAACTAACAAGCTAGTACAGCTTCTAGAATTCCTTTAGTTACTCTTAACCAGGTTAGTTGAGCTTCCTTCATGCCTTCGTACCGTTACATCTTGAGCGCCCTTTGGGCTGCCTATGTCGGTTACTTCATTAAGATCGGGCAGATCTGTGATATATCATGCGTGATGTATCACCTGGTGGAC
The DNA here is from genome assembly GCA_963565915.1 of Entoloma clypeatum. Taxonomy (NCBI): domain Eukaryota; kingdom Fungi; phylum Basidiomycota; class Agaricomycetes; order Agaricales; family Entolomataceae; genus Entoloma; species Entoloma clypeatum. Next base: position 4,509,889 of record OY751486.1, on the reverse strand, counting down.
CTGTAATTAATGATGTAGATGTAACACGGCCGTGCTCTAATCATAGGACTGTGATATATCAATACCATGTCTAGGGCTCTTATTTACATGTTCGTAGCATAGGAATTTTATGATAATTTTAAATTTTCGTGCCACATCATCATCTGAACAGTGTGATTCTGACAACATGGTTGTGGACCCAAGTATCTCTTTATAGTACTGGCTGCCTGCTACAGGACACTGCAGAATGCTACAGAGTGGCCTGCCAGCCTACCAGGGTCCTCTGTAGTGACCCTGGTCACTACTGAGCTCCCTGTTCCAAATACCCTGTTCTACCACACTACAGCACACTGTAGTGCTCTGTACTATAGTCCCAGGGCCAATCAGGTTTTGCTGATGTTTTATAATGATAAGAGGTGACACTGAGGCAAGTTCAGCTTGAGGACAGTTGCGGAAATGATAAAACAAGTGACTTGTTTACCAAAATAAAACCCAAGTACCTATCCTCAAAAATTCCAACACCATTGAGCCTCCATCATAATTTGGCGGGTCTGCCTCGAAAAGCCGACTCCTCATAAACTCGAACTCCGAATGTAGTACAAAACTCATGTCATCATCAATTATCAAGATAAGAGTCCTCAAACGGAATGCAACGCTTCCCCGTTTATGGCCTGTTTAAAAATCGCTAAAGCTGCAGCAGGCTGGAAGATAGACTAACACAAATGAAAAAGTGAACCACTGTGTGGGACCACGACGGCGACGTGAGCTTACCACTTCATGTCCGGCACCATACACCCTCCTACATAGCAATTCGAAAAAGGGTCATTACGGCGTATCAAGAGCACCGTTCAATAGGGCGACTTACGCGAAGGAGAGATTCTTGACGTTCTTAACCGCTGCCACCGTCTTGCCGCCGACCGTGATGTTCCTGAAAGGCGTCTTTGCAAGGGCGGTCTTGCCAGACCATTGCATCGCCAAAATAGCCTGATGAAGTCCGACCCAATTACAACTGAAAAGAGGACTGAGAGATCTGATTCTGCGGGTTGTCTGTCAGAAGGACGCACATGATATCCGTGTCTCCGGCCTGACCGTGAGGTGTTAGTCCTTCTCCCATGCACAAAGAACGACGAAAGCCTTACCCAAATCAAGATTTTCAGTCCAGAATCGGCTAAGGCTCCTAACTCCGGCAAGAACGTTCGTGCAGGCTGCCAGGTAGAGGTCAGGTGCAATCAATCCATGGCAGAGCAGGATCTTCTCACATCACCGGTTGTGTCAAACTTGTCGAGCGATGCAGTGGAACACTCCGCATACTTGGCCTTGGCTCCAATGGCCTTCACGATAGGTGGGCGACCGAGGTAGCGGATGTAGTACTGTGACTCTGGGGGTGAAGTGGCAGCAGAGCTTCGCCGTAAGTCATAAGGATCGCGCTTTTCATACAAGATTTTAGCCATGCTGTTCTGAATTTCGTATGTCAGTGAGAACCGGACGGCAATCCGAACCATCTGAAGACGAAAGTACATACACAGATGTTATTTGCATTCATACATATTTTATTTGAAGCCGAGGTGGTTGAGTCCCTAACGGCATAGCATGAGTTTTGATAAGCTTGGCATTTGTTCGGTCCATAATACTGATCGTTCATCTTCTTCAGATCGGAGGCGGAGACGAGCGGCCCGTATCCAGGGGCGTCTTTGGCGAAATCGATGTACGCTTTGTTCTGAATGGATGGGTCGATCCATCCACTATCATCACCGTCAGTGCGTACATGACGAAGACATGCCGAAACGACGAAGCTTGTTGATGAGCATGGCATTGAGGTTGAGCTTTATCGCTCCACGAAGGGACCTGTTGTCGATACGAGCATTCTGTTGCTTGAAGTAGGTAGCGAACGCAGGACCATAGTGTCCACCGTAGCTCGGGGTCGCTAGATTGAATCTAAGGTGAGGTCAGACAAAATCCCTTTCAGGGCACTGAGCGCAAACTTACTGTCGACTTTGGTATTGCGAGAACAATTTGCTCTCAAACAACACTTGGAATGCCTGCCACACATAAGGAGCCGCAGTTTTCGCACTGTTCACAGGGTTCGTTCCGTAGGAAAATCCTGTTCCAATGGGTTGATCGATGTAGATCACTACGTGTATCATGGGCCAGTAAGTCGAAATTCAACCATGGTTTTGACCAATTACACGTACTGTTGCTGACCTCGTTCCAGCTAGTGTACCTTTCAGAAACGCGTCCGACAATTTTCCCAAGAAGCTCACCTGTAAGGATTCTTGACCGTGGTGGCGGTATCAGCGTTGACTTTACATGGTCCGTTCTCTGCCGAATGTAGTCATCGAACCTGGCAGCAGAACAAAAGGGTGAATCTCCCTACCTCGGAAAACACCAACCATCGAAGAACAACCAGGTCCACCGTTCAGCCTACACCTGTTAAGATTGGCGATTCTCGAATACATCGAGGGGAGAATACCATAATGTGAAGGGGGCCTTTTCTGGAGAATTCCTCGCGGCAAAGAACCAAAACCACTACATGAACAGGGCTCATCCAGACCGATCCCCTTCATGATCCTCAAAATCACTCACCATGTTCATGTTTGACCCCACTGTCAAATAACCCGAAACTTGGCGAACGCCACGCGTTGTCTCGCAAATTCCGGAGTTCTCCACGTAAGTGAGCTTGGACCTCCCCCACGGCCACCACGCTCGCGAGACAAAGGTCTTCGAGCCTGCAAGAAGGGGCACAGTATTGTTGACTGCCGCTGACAAGACCAGTGGCACGGCGGACAAAATACAAAGCAGGTTGAAGAGAATCATGAGAGGCAGGAATACTACAGATCCACACCGTTTTGTGGAAAGTTTTTATAGAGATCGGTACCGACGTCAGTCTAGAAACCATTCGGACTTGCGGAGAAGTCGAAAGAGTGCCAGGTCCATGTGTTTGTCCTTCGGAACGTGAGAGCGGCAAATAAGGGAGGCAACACCATATGAATGTGACATGCCACACTCGCTAGAAGTCGAAGTCGGACTGAGTCGAAGGTCGGTCTTCACATCCTCGGACACCGAATCCAACTGGTTATTGCCAGTGATGAGAGAATGCGCACAAAGCCGCATGGATCGCCCGTCCGCAATCATGCAGGGGGCAGTCGTTTGAACTTTGAAGCAACGCACCAGCGAAGGGGCGTCAATGACTAGTCCATACGAGGACGTAGACTCGAAGGCCGGTTTGGTGACTTGAACCATGATTGTACCGCAGTCCTAAACTGCATAAATGTTCCGAAGGTCGGGTCCAATGTGAAACGACCCAGAGAGTAGTGCGAAGGGAGGACCATTCGCACGATGTCAAATGACACAACAAGCAGATGAGGACCGTCATGCGGGATATTCAACTGCAAGTTCAACGTCTGTGTTTACCCATCAGATACAGAACTATGAGTGTGGTGCGACTCGGCGGCTTGTCGCCATCATTGGCGTTGACATGGTGGCCTGTCTTCCTCACTTTGCACGGCTTGATAGACGGAGCGCTGCTGGCCATGAGGCGATTCGCAGTCGTCACGTCCGGGTCGTTGGCTTGGGCCTTCTTCTCGTCCTAGTGATCGATCGTGATCCAGCTGTCGTAGCCCGCCCGACGCCGAGATAGTTGGGGGTAGCGTGACGGAGTGGTGGTTGTGATGTTCTTACCACCCGCAATGGGCTACTTCGCGTGTGCGGTGGGTGAATCGACATGGGACGTGGAGTGCATTGACCGCCCTTTACGATACACATCCTGCCATCCTCGCATGTTGAGATTTCACCATGACGCGTCCTTCATGTCGCGGTCACGTTACCATCTTACGTAATGATTCCCGCTCCTTATATATCCATCTTGGACGTGTTCACATTCCTGAGTTGATTCCCTCATCAGCTGAGGTATGTTCACATGTTCCTCCTCACGTTCCATAGACTTACCTATCCCTTTCTGTAGCAGTTACGGTCTAGGTTAGTATATGGAACTTTAGTTGATTCCCTCCAAGGGGGTGTCAAAAAAAAATTAAGGATATAGCGTCGGAAAAGTTTTTAACGGCGGAGGTGGGGTAACTAACTAACTATCGTGGGTACCTATTTCCGAAAAAGGAAACAGATCAGCCGGACCATCCATGGTGTCATAACCATATGATTCACATCCGACTTATCCGACGACTCCGACATTTCATCCGCTCCGACATCCGCTCCAACAACATTCTATTTATATTGAATATACTTCTACTACGTAACATCTCAACCATACTTACAAGTAGACATATGTTGTTCACTTTGCATTTGTTACTCTCCGTACTCTGAATGTTCCGATGGTCAACTCCGATATCTGCACATCACTTATAGTAATGCTGATCATTCTAGTCTACTATAAATAGTGTACAAACCTGTCGTAGAACCTCAGTTCAAATATCATACGTTACACCTCATTCGCATCCGTCTCTACTTGCCTTTGAGCATTCTCTCCATCACCTCCGCTCATCCGCTCATCCGCTCATCCGACATCCGCCAATCCGAAATCGAGGACCACATCAAAGAGTGGGGCGCAACACACAAGTTGAAGCCAGGTCCTTTCTGCCAACGTCGCACTTACCGCATTCTGCTCTTCCGCTACTCCGCTCCGACTCGTCCGACGTTTTCCGACGTTGAGAAACACGCTACGTGACAGTATATTTGAACTACCACCATTCTTTGATTTACCCAACAACCTCTACCCACATGTCTCAAACCCGTAATACAGTTCGAACAACTAGGACTGCTCGTGCAGCAGCAGAACATTCATCCTCCACACCACGCTCTGCTTTTCTTCGAGGAACACGCAATGTAACCATTACCCCTCGAGGAGCCACAGCATCATCATCCGCTCCTACCCCCGGACCATCCGTTCCTCCGCCTTCTTCCGACTCTCAGCTCCCACCACTTCCTGCCAGTCCTCCACTAAACCCACCAACGGAACCCTCTGCACCTCTAAATTCTGGCTTATTCGGCAGACCTCCAGGAGGATCTCCTCCTCCTTCCGACGGTAGTTTACATGGAGATTTGGACGACTCCGATTCCAATCCAGATCAGGAACCCAATCTAGCTGAAGCCATTCTGCTCATGACCAAAGAGTTGAAACGTCGAGATACAAAGAAGAAAAAGTCGTATGCCAACGAACCGGATACCTTTGACGGATCCGATCCACGCAAACTCTCCGCATTCATTTTACAATGCAAACTTTACTTCTCCGACAACGACAACTTCGACTCAGAACATTCCAAAGTCAACTTTGCCATGTCTTACTTAATGATGTAACCGACGTAGGCAGCCCAAAGGGCGCTCAAGACGTAGCGGTACGAAGGCATATGGAAGCTAGACTAACCTGGTTAAGAGACGTTAGTGGAATCAAGAAGCGAACTAGCTACAACGTCTCAGAGAACTGGGTGTTCAAGAGTTAGGATTCATCGTACTAAATACATGGGTATTTATACTAATCCAATATGCGCACGGACCATTGTACAAACAATGCATAAACAAGTCATGTGTCCGTGGTTGTACCATAAACTCACATATATGGTAATAGTGACTTATAGTCACTTCCTGTGACAAGCACATGGTGCGACATATCTGGCAATATGTTCAACATTACTTCCGAGGCACAGCACTCGAATTTTTTGAACCCTTCATTCTAGATGATGATGAACCCAATTGGCGGGGTTCTTTCCCTGAGTTCGTCCGACTTCTCCGCCCCGAGTTTGGTACCATTGACCCTCAGGGTGAAGCCGAAGAACAGTTGGACAACCTACGGATGAAGGAAAATCAAAAGATATTGAAGTACAACATTGAATTCCAACGTCTTGCTACCAAGACTGACTGGGATGAAAACTCCCTCCGACACCGCTACTATGTCGGACTTCCGGATCGGATCAAGGACATCCTCTCCCAACAACCCAAGATCAAGTCTTTACCAGACCTACGATCCGCGGCTCATACTATTGACGCTCGCTACTGGGAACGTCAATGAGAGAAATCCAGAACCGATAAACCCACTCCCAAGTCCGACAAAAAACAATCCGCTCCGAACCAATCCACTCCACAAACATCATCAACCAAACCCTCCGCTCCCGCTACCGCTTCCGCTTCCACATCCGCTCCGAAACCCGACCTCTCCAATAAATTAGGCAAAGACGGCAAACTGACGTATCAAGAACGCAAACGTTGTTTCGATAATAACCTTTGCTTATTCTGCGGTAGCGTCGGACACGCTGTCAAGGACTGTCCCAAGTCCACCTCCTCCGCTTCCAAGGCTAAAGGGAAAGCCGCCCAAGTTGGCACTCAAGCCAAGGAAAAAAGTAAGGAGATCAAGTCAAAAAAATAGGCACTGGTCCTCATGAAGCACGGTCTGAGGACTGCGTTGACTCTCTCCGTGCCTCCGCTCCCATCCAACTTAACACATCCGCTCTCTCCGATCCGAACTCTTTACATATCAATATCTCATCTTCTTTTTTCTCTTCAGATTCTGTCCCAGCACTTATTGATTCAGGATCTACTCACTGTTTTATTGACAATAACTTTTCCTCCGCCTATGATCTTCCGACCTCCGCTATTCCGCCTTTAGAACTAAAGCTTTTCGATGGTTCTTCTAACGCGTTTATCACTCAAGTTGTAACAATACCTATATGTTTTCCTTCAGGTGAATCCTTTGAACAGGATTTTTATGTTACTCCGCTCGACTCCGCTTCTTCCGTGGTTCTTGGATACAACTGGCTCACCCGCCACAATCCTATGATTGACTGGGTATTGGGCAGTATCACTTTCCGTCCACAGATGCAAAAAGAGCCGTTTCCGACATTGACGTCGACCTCCTCCCAAGGTAGGACAGCTACGCTTCCTCCTCCGGAACCTCCGCAGTCCGCTCCGCAGATTTCACTCATTAACGCAGCCGCATTTATGAGGGCATGCAAATTGCCTGGTACACAATCCTTTCGACTTCACCTTTCGACTCCCTCCGTTTCCGCTCACTCCGCATCCGCTTCCGACACCCCCGACTTGACAAACGTACCCGAAGAATACCACGACTATGCTGACGTCTTCAGTAAAGGAAAAGCAGACACTCTTCCACCCCACCGTCCCTACGACCTCAAAATCGAACTTGAAGAGGGCTCCGCTCCTCCGTTCGGTCCGATCTACTCCCTTTCACAAACCGAACTCAATGCCCTCCGTGAATTCATTGACGAACACCTCACCATTGGATTCATCCGACCCTCTTCCTCCCCGCACGGTGCTCCCGTCCTTTTCGTTCGTAAAAAGGATGGCTCCCTTCGTCTTTGCGTCGATTTCCGTGGTCTTAACAAAATCTCAAAGAAGGACCGATATCCGCTTCCGCTCATATCCGACCTTCTCCAGACCGCTGGAAAAGCCAGTGTTTATACGGCTCTCAACCTCCGACACGCCTATCACCTTGTCCGCATAGCGGAAGGAGATGAATGGAAAACCGCCTTCCGCACGCGCTACGGGTCTTTTGAATGGCTTGTCATGCCATTTGGACTCACCAACTCCCCAGCCGTTTTTCAACGCTTCATGAACGACATCTTCCACGACCTGCTCGATAAGTATGTTACCATATATCTCGACGACATCCTCATCTACTCCGACTCTCCCTCCGAGCATTGGAAGCATGTCCGCGAAGTCCTCCGACGTCTCCGACAACACGGCTTATACACACGCGCAGACAAATGCGAGTTTTCTACGGATACTGTTGAATACCTTGGCTTTATCCTCTCTCCGACAGGCCTCCGCATGTCGGATAAGAAAGTCAAAATTATTCAAGATTGGCCTGAACCAAGGAAGGTCAAAGACATTCAGTCTTTCTTAGGTTTTATCGACGATTCATTCCTTACTACTCCGAAATCACTGTTCCGCTCACTCGACTCACCCACAAAAACACACAATGGCACTTCTCCGACTCCGCTCGCGAATCTTTCAAAACTTTGAAGAAAGCCTTTACCACGGCACCTGTTCTTACGCATTGGATTCCCGACAGCCCTATTATTGTCGAAACCGATGCCTCCGACTACGCTTTGGGTGCGATCCTCTCCATCCGCACCTCTGACGATGAAATCCATCCGGTCGCTTTCCACTCCCGCACCTTTACACCTCCCGAGTTAAACTATGACACCCACGACAAAGAACTATTAGCGATCCACGATGCGTTCAAGGTTTGGCATCACTACCTTGAAGGCTCCGCTGTTCCGATCGATGTCATAACGGACCACAAAAATCTTGAGTACTTTTCTACTACCAAGATTTTATCACGTCGACAAGCTTGTTGGTCCGAATACCTCTGCCAGTTCAATCTCGTCATCCGCTTCCGCCCTGGCCGTTTAGGTACGAAGCCCGATCTTTTAAGTAGACGATGGGACGTCTACCCTAAAGAGGGAAATAGCGACTATTCGTCCATCAACCCAAGCAACTTCAAACCCATCTTCACACAAGAACAGCTCACCACTTCACTTCGCGCAACAGAGTTATATACACCCGTCCTCCGTGCCACAATCATCATGGATACAGATCAGCTCCGCTCCGACATCCTCTCCGCTCTTCCGACCGATCCCATTTATACCTCTTTCCTCGACAATCCTAATCCACGCTGGATCGTGAATGAAGCAGGTTATCTACTCCACAATGGACGTATCTACATTCCCGACTCATCCGACCTCCGTCTCCGCATCCTCCGCAATAAGCACGACCATATCCTTGCTGGACACCCTGGTCAAAATAAGACTATTAGTCTTATCCAATGAGAATACACTTGGCCTGGAATGCACGACTTCGTCAAAAAGTATTGCAAGTCATGTACCACTTGTATGCGCGCCAAACCCCAACGTCATAAACCCTACGGTCTGCTTAAACAACTCCCTATTCCTGAACGTCCCTGGCATTCTATTTCCATGGATTTCATTGAACCCCTTCCGACATCCGCTGGCTCCGATGCGATTCTGGTCATTGTAGACCGCCTCACTAAACAAGGCATCTTCATCCCTACCACCATTAATTGCACATCCGAAGACCTAGCAAACCTTTTCGTACTTCACGTCTTTTCCAAGCACGGAGTTCCACAAAATGTCACATCCGATCGCGGACCTGAATTCGTCTCCTGCTTTTTCCGCTCTCTTGCAAAAGCCCTCGATATGAGACTTCACTTCACTTCTGGATATCACCCTGAAGGCGATGGTCAAACCGAACGCACCAACCAGACACTCGAACAATACCTCCGCATTTTCTGCAACTACCAGCAAGACAACTGGTCCGCTTTGCTTCCGCTTGCGGAGTTCGCTTACAACAACACTCCGAGTGCCACCACAGGTGTATCACCATTCTTCGCCAACAAAGGTTATCACCCCGACATTACACTCCATCCGGAACGTGATCTAGCATCCGATAAAGCTCGACAATACATCGTCGACTTAGATGAATTACATCAAGAACTAAAGACTGCTGTCGCAGAGGCACAACAACGTTATCAAGGCCCTGCGGACGTCCGACGTTCTCCGCCTCCCCCGCTCCGCATCGGACAAGAAGTCTTTGTTAAAGCTAAGTTCTTCCGCACCACACGACCCACCCAAAAGTTATCCGACAAATATGCTGGCCCATTTGAAATCATAGCCCAACCCGGCACGCACTCCTTTACACTACGTCTACCCGACACTATGCATGCTATACACCCCGTCTTCCACATATCCATGCTCGAACCAGCAACTCCTAACGAGATTCCAAATCGGATACAATCTCCTCCACCTCCGCTCGAGATGGACGGAGAAACCGAATACGAAATTGCGGAAATCGTCGACTCAAAGATCGATAAAAGACGACGCTGCAAACTCCTTTACCTCGTCCGCTGGTTAGGTTATGAAGACACCAGTGAAGAGTTTTCTTGGTTACCCGCATCTGAGCTTGAACACGCAGTGGATACGGTAGCGGACTTCCACTCCGCTCAACCAACTAAGCCAGGCCCCTTATCGCGCTTGTAACAAAAAGAAAAGAAAATCTATTAAAATTTTATACTAACAAAAAACTACTTTCGCTGTTTTTTTGTTAGATACCCCCTCCGTCTCCTCGTTCCACTCCGATCCGGATTCCTCTTCCGCTTCCTCCATCCGCTTCCGCTTCTTCATTTCTTCTTCTTTTTCTGCTTCTTCTTCTACCTCCCTTCCCAACTCCTCCAATACCCTATCATACTCCTCCGCATCCTCGTCCTCGTCGGATCCCTCCTCCGAAGCCTCCGAATCCTCCCTCCATGCGATAACCGTCAAAAGCTCCTTGATCTCCCGCAATTCCTTCAACTCCGCCTTTATCAGCCGCATCTCCCTTATCATGCTCCTAAGCCCTCTCACCACCTCCGGCGGACCAAACCCCTCCGGCATGAACTCCGGCTCCTCCGACGCTGCGGCTATCCGCAATCCCTCCGCGGTCCCCTCTCCCTTGGACGATCCCGCCTTCGCGTTCTTCGTCGCACCACCTGCCACCTTAGCCTTTCCGACCCTCACCGCCTTGGTCATCCTCCGCTTCACCTCCGACTCCGCTTCCGCTCCCGTTCTGCAGCTTCGTTTTAAACGCTGGCACCGCCAGCACGACAAAGCATTGTCATTCCTAAAGAACAAGTTAATAACGAAGCGTATAAAGAAATAGGAAAAACTCACTCCGATGGCCAAAAACACAAGTCCCCCGCTTTCAAGCAGGAGGTGCAATCCTCCTTCCCCTGCTCGTAACTCGCAGGCATATTCTTGAAAACCCCCTGCAGCCGGACCTTCTTCACCTCCGCACTCGCCGCATCCGCATCCGCCTCCGCATCCGCACCTGCACCCGCGACTGGTTCCTTCGCCTTCGCCTTCTCTGCCTTCCTCTCTGCTCGTCTCTGCTCTTTCGCCGCCCTCTTCGCCTCCGCGCGCTCCTCTGCCTCCTGCAGCTTCCTCTCCAACTCTTCGGTGACCTTCTTCTGGCGCTCCCTTTCAGCACGAAGAGCGGCGAGGGGTGAGTTTTCAGTGGACATAACGGATAGGCGTCGGGATAGATGTTGTGGTTGGGTGACAAGAGAGAAAGATCACACACAAAGCTTTTCAACCAACGGTCACATGGATTACCTCATCTGGGCCTCAGGGTTCGGCCCTAAGAGGGAAATACTGTCATAACCATACAATTCACATCCGACTTATCCGACAACTCCGACATTTCATCCGCTCCGACATCCGCTCCAACAACATTCTATTTATATTGAATATACTTCTACTACGTAACATCTCAACCATACTTACAAGTAGACATATGTTGTTCACTTTTCATTTGTTACTCTCCGTACTCCGAATGTTCCGATGGTCAACTCCGATATCTGCACATCACTTATAGTAATGCTGATCATTCTAGTCTACTATAAATAGTGTACAAACCTGTCGTAGAACCTCAGTTCAAATATCATACGTTACACCTCATTCGCATCCGTCTCTACTTGCCTTTGAGCATTCTCTCCGTCACCTCCGCTCATCCGCTCATCCGCTCATCCGCTCATCCGCTCATCCGACATCCGCTCATCCGCTCATCCGACATCCGCCAATCCGAAATCGAGGACCACATCAAAGAGTGGGGCGCAACACACAAGTTGAAGCCAGGTCCTTTCTGCCAACGTCGCACTTACCGCATTCCGCTCTTCCGCTACTCCGCTCCAACTCGTCCGACGTTTTCTGACGTTGAGAAACACGCTACGTGACACATGGACCAACAATGACCAACCAGTGCCCACCAGCACCCACACCTCAACACCTACGTCCTCCTCCTTTTACTTCCTCAATTGCTCGATTCACAAGCGTCACAGGTCCAGTTCGATAAGGGGTACTCCATATCCATGCAGCTCAAGTGGTACTAGGGATAAGGTCAGATCATGAGTACATGTTTCTGTTGGAGTCGGCTCTTCCGACGACCCATCAAACAACGCATCAGTCGCACCGAAAGTCCGACCTACATATTCCTATTCACGGACACAATCATATGTTACATTTCTTCCTATTTCAACTACCTTACTTGACAACCTACCTACCTACTGATATGTACCTTGGAGTTTCACTGCTACTGTACAGTTATTGATCTAGGTACAAGTAGTGTAAACCTTATTTTCGTATACCTCAGTTGTCTCGTTCGACATCTGAGGTAAGCCTATTTTATCTTATTCTCATTACACTCTACTTATGTACTGTAGACTTTGTCTGATTACAGGTACATACCAATATACTTAGTTGTCTCGTTCAACATCTGAGACTTTGTCTGATTACAGGTTATGGGCCCTGACCCCTGCTACTACTAAATCCAGACCGAAACCCAAGAACTCGAACCCCCCGCCAAACTCTGCACCGACCCCGATCCTGACCAAACCCCGATGATGTCCCAACTCCAACTGTTCCTGCTCCCGCCAGAAGAGAAGTTTGATGGCTCCAACTGGACACAGTTCAAAGAAACAATCATGAATGCCGCCATGGCCAAAAGCGTGGACGGTTACCTCCTCGGAAAAATCCCCAAACCTGCTAGCCCAAGTGACCCCACCAAACTCAAGCCAACAAACTTCTGGGGAGTGTCCAACCCTATGCCGGAAGAGTGGGACCAACGAAATGCCTACACACGCGGTATGATCACCCTGAACATCAAAAATACAATCGGACAGGGAGTCAAGACCGACAGAACCGCTGCAGAGGCATGGAAATCACTGACTGAAGTCCACAACCTCACGTCTGGTATGGGCCAGATCACAGCCAAAAACCACCTCCGCGCACTACGCCACATTGATGGCGCTGACCTTGGTGCTCACATCACGATGATGAGGGAGGCCTGGGCAAAGACCACTGCCCAAGGCAAGAGCATCACCGACGCCGAGTTCAGACTTATAGTCATAGCATTGATGCCCAGGGAATGGAATGTTTTCCTAAGCACCCTTGACAACCACACAACCTCAGTGGCCGTTATTGCTAAGCTCCATCAGCACGACACCCTACTCGCATGCGACCGTAAACCCGCCGCCGTGCAGGCAGTCCAGGCACTTGCCACCTCGCAGAGCCCCCGCTCTGACACCGCCTGCTCAAACCCCGTATGTTGCCGTGTCGGGCACACCATCGAGAGGTGCTTCAAACCTGGAGGCAGAATGGAGGGTCAGTACCCGGATTGGTGGAAGAAGAAGGGAAAGGGGATTACTGCAAACACAACCAAACCATCTGTCAACATCAAAATTGTGCCCACACATTCCCCAGTTGCTCATAGTGGAAACAGGGAGTTCTATGCCTTCGCGGTCCAAGCCCAGGGGCATGAAACCCAATCCCATGTCGTCACCTATGCAGACTCTGCCGCCAGCGAGCATTGCTTCACGAAAGTCACCGATTTCATCACCTATGAGGCCTACAAGAGCAACGGGAAGACCACAACAAAGGATGGCGAGTTCAAAATAGTCGGTGTCGGGAACGTCGCAAAAAGGGTCGTATATGATGGTCGAGTTATCACCCTTGAATTTAAGAATGCTTATTGTTGAAGTTCCACCTGGGCGCTAGCCGCAAGTGTACTGAAGCAACCGGCTACAGTGGAAGTACTCTACGATACCGTTCTGACCACTTACATAGGTTGGAGAGGGTGAGGCTGGTGAGAGCGGTTGAGGCTGGTAAGAGCGATGGAGGCGGTTAAGAGTCAAGAGACAACTTGTTGATATTGACAGTTTCCTGGTCTTATATACCATACTACTGTTTGTACCAACCAAACAAGTATGTAATGAAGATATGTAAAGGTCACGTGATGTAATCTAATCTAATCTAATCTACGTGATGGGAAAAGTTTCAACACCCCCCCATATTTAGTACATACTTCTAAATACATCTTACTTTTTCCCACATATATATATAGGTACTTTTGTTTCGCCTAGTTCTTTATCAGTCCGAAGTACGGGATAAACTTGGAAAAGAGGATTTTCCCCAGATTCTTGGTCAAAAGGTCTGCAGGGTTATTCACTCCTTCGATGAATTCGACCGTAATAATTCCTTCGGAGACTTTTTCTCTGACGAAGTGGAATCGCACGTCAATGTGCTTGGATCGTTTCTCAGTTACAGGGTTGGATGCGATAAAGACGGAACCGTTGTTGTCTCCGTAGATCGGTACTGATCCGATCTGCATTCCAAGTTCGGCAAGCATGCTTCTCAGCCATGTTGCTGCGCGACTGCAATCTGATAGCGCCATATACTCTGCTTCTGTAGAAGAGAGGGCGATGGTCTTTTGCGCCGATGATACCCATGTTATCGCTCCAGACGCCAGTGATATGAAGAAGCCGGTGGTAGACCTCCTTGTGTTTTCATCTGACGCCCAGTCGGAGTCTGTGAATGCATAGATCCCTTTCCCTGAGTCCCCATCATACATGATCGCGTAATTTTTCGTTGCCTTCAAATATCTGCAAATATCCCTAGCCACCTCTAAATGGCGTCTGGTGGGATTTGCGGAAAATTGGGACATTTTGATTACAGCGAAGCAGATGTCAGGCCTCGTTCCAATCATCAGATATAGGAGTGATCCGATGACGGATTGGTACTTAGATCGGAGTTCCGCATTGGGTTCATCTTCGGACGCCATGGGTTTGTAGCCCGTAGGGAGTGGGGTATGGGTGGCATTAGATTCGCTCATCCCCATGCGTGCCAGAATTTTCTCAAGGTAAGGTACTTGATCAATGAAGATCCTCTTCCCACGTTGCCTTATTTGGATTGAGAGAAATTCCTTTGGTTCCCCATCGGGCACTAGGTGACCTAGGTCCCTACATTCCCATGTTGTCATGAAGGCCTTTTTCTTTTCTAGCGTATATTCCCGGTTTGTGCCGAGAAAAGCAGAGTCGTCGACATAGATGACGGCAATTACAATTTCCCCGTTGGTACTTTTGTGAATGAATACTCCCGCATCGGAGTGAAGCCGGACAAAGCCGAGCTTTTTCATGGAGGAATCAAGTTCCCTCCACCAGGCTAATGCGGCCTGCTTAAGTCCATATAGAGCTTTGAATAGTTGGTACACGAGGTGTTCTTTCCCTTTTACTATGTAGCCCTCAGGCTGTCGCATATAGATGACTTCACGGAGCGTTCCATAGAGGAAGGCTGATGAGACGTCCAACAGTGTCATGAACCACCCTTCAAGGGCTGTCAATGCCAGTATTAGCCGGACGGTTTCATATCTTACGACTGGTGAGAAGATCTGATCAAAGTCGATCCCTTCTACCTGTGAGAAGCCTTTTGCGACGAGGCGCGCTTTCAGACGCCCGTCGGACTTTTCGTTGTAAACCCATTTATTCCTTAGAGCTTTCCTCCCTGCAGGCAGGGGTACTAGCTCCGTGATCACCCCGCGGCGTTTGAGCATGTCTAGCTCTTTACGTTCAGCCGCATACCAGTCTTCTTTATTTGGAAGAGGGTATATGTCTTTATGGGACATGTCGACAATGCCAACTTGGACTGATATTGCCTCCATCAGGAGGTCATTCATCCATGCCGTTTGACCGCCCAGTCTCCGTCTTCGATCTAATTTTTCAAGATCAGACGCTGGAGTGTCTTCCCCATAGATGCTTCCTGGCATCTTCCGAACTCGTCGTTCCCTGATCGGTCGATCTGGTACTTGCTCGGGTTCCAGAGTGGGTACTCGCGGTTCGTCATCAGGCTCACTGGCAGGCAAATCGTTGTCTGATTCAGGTTGATCCTGTTCAATGGGAAGTGGGTCATGAGGTGTTTCGTTGTGACTTTCGTCGTCGTTGCTGCCAGGGATGAGATCCTCAAACTCATCAGCCGGCTCTGGGTTTTCCATTTCTGGATGGTTTTCTGGCAAAGGGTCGATGTGGCATCTAGGGTACTTGCTTTCATCAAAGATAGCTTTCCCACCCATGAAAATCGTGTTGGTCTCAGGATCCATGAAGCGGTATCCTTTGACCCCTGGTTTTGATCCGAGATAAATCATCAATCGAGATCTTGACTCCAGGGAGTTTCTGCGTTTTTCTTTTGGGATGTATACATATGCTTGGCATCCGAAGACTCTGACGCTAGACATGTCGGGGATCTCATTGGTTACCCTGAAGTGAGGGGTTTTCCATTCAAGACGCTGCATGGGGGTTCTGTTGTAGAGAAATGCTGCGTGTTCCAAACAGAATTCCCACCACATGGGCGGTAAGCACGCATCGAAGCGCAATGCCTGAGATTTTTCCCATAGTGTTCGATTGATACGTTCTGCTCTACCATTCTGCTGATGCTGATATGGGAGTGTGACGTCGATCAGAATTCCATGATCGGCAAGTACATCCTTGTATTCGTTGAATTCTCCACCTCCATCAACCCGCCATTTTTTAGGGGTGGCGGCGAATTGATTCTGGATCATCGCAAGGAATTGTTTCAGCGCCGTGATGGCACCTGACTTTTTCCTAAGCAAGACGACCCAGACATGGGAAGAAAAATCATCCAAGAAGGTAAGGAAATATTTGTACTTGTGGTACGATGCCGTGGATATCTGTTTCAAGTCCGAATGGATCAAATCAAAGGGTTTGACAGCCCTTGTCACCGAGTTAGGGTAAGATTGATTCGGCATTTTCCCTTTTAGACACCCCGTGCAGCTTTCCTGTGATTTCTCACGTACTAACGTTTTGGGTACTCCTTTGGTACTGGTGGGAATCTTATTGAGCGCCTGGTCATTTGGGTGGCCAAGGCGTTTATGCCAGGTTTCAACAGTGATTTCGCTAGAGATCGCGTGGATTTGGTCGTAGCGTATTTCAGTGTCTAACCAATAAATGGTTTGTCCGATGAAATGAGGCGAAAACTGTATTTTGTTCAGCCCTTTAGAGATATTAATTTCTCCACGCATTCCATCAACTTTGTAACCATGGTTAAGGAAGACGCCTAGGGACAGTAGACGTGTGTCCATATCCGGAATATAAAATACCGGTCGTAGGAGATGAGTTTTAGTTTCCCCATTTAGGGTATGCCGTACTGGAACGGCCCCAACTCCGAGAATTTCCAGTTTCTTTCCCTTTGCAGCTGTTTGGACAAATCGCTTAGCCTTGAGAGGCCTGTAATATGCGAAGTCTTTGAACTCATGGGTAAAGTGTAATGAAGCGCCGGAATCTAAGATCCACTGAGCGCGTTCTTTCTCTTTGCAGTGTGTGCAGGACGCAAAATGCTTGGTATATTTTTTGTACAGATCATCGCTAAAGAGATCTATACTATCTGCATTGGTACTGGCTAATATAAATTCAAACGTCTGTGCGTGTTTATTAGCATTTCCCATTTGGTCAAGTTTGAGAGAAGAATGTGACGAACCGTCAAGTTCGATCAGCCCATCTTCGAATTGTTCCGGCCCCATCCGCTCGCTTTGATGGTCTATGTCCATCATTTTCAGAGATTCTTCTATCGACGGGGCTACGCGACGCTGTTTAGCCGGCCTTTCGTCGATGTCAGGAATGATGGTATCTAGGATACGAAGATTGGATCCTGAGGGGCGAGCACCAATGCCGCGTGCGAGTTTGCGGACATGGTCGTTCTTTTTCCACACGGACGGTTTTCCAGAAGGAAGCCCGGTGTACTGTGACGGAGGGGGGTTCATTCGCTGAAGGAGCGACTGCATCTTTTGAGAGTCTGGCTGGGCGGTACTCATAGTTTTTCCGCGCCCAGTGACGGTTGTGAAGGACGGTGTCGGAAGAGGAGGGAAGTGGATGGCGGGAGCAACGAACTCAACCGTTTCTTCCGCGTGGTCGGATGCGTTGTCCGCAGTGTTGGCGTTCTTCTTCTGATTGCGCCAGCGTCCTTTTCCCTTCTTCTTTTCAGAAGCGGTACTATGGTCAGTCGAGTTAGGCTGCTCGTCAGCGTCGTTCTGCGAGGTACTCGGCTTTTGCTGCTTTTCCCATTTGGGGTCCTGCCCCTTGCGCTTTGTCCCGGAGATTTTCCGGGCCTGCTCGTTGGACGTACGAGTGGACCCAATCGAATACTTGCGCCGGTACTCTGATATGATGCTTTCGGCGACGGCCTTGTAGGTGAAATCGTCGGCGTCATAGACCTGGAAGAGGGCGGTGGAGAGTGACGACCAGGCGTCGGGAATTGCATTTGCCAGGATCATTGCCTGCATCAGATCGGGGACGTCAAAGTTCGAATCGGCGAGCCGAGCGAAGAGAGACCCCAGGCGCTCGATTTCAGGGACGGGGTCGCGTCCAGAGAGCTTGTAGGTGGCGGCGGCCTTGAAGTCGCCGAAGATGACGGCCGGGGATACCTTGGAGTAGGCATCCTTTAACGACTTCCAGGCGTCTTTCGAGGAAGTGGCGTCCTTGATGTGGCGTCTGATCGCCTCGGAGACCTTAAGGCGTATCGCCCCAAGAGCTATGTCATCGTCCCTGATCCAGGCTTTTTCTTCCTTGCGGAAGCCGGGCTGGTCGACCGTGGTGGCCAGCACAGGAGGAGCAGTAGCAGTGGCCCCAGGGGTGGAGACTGTGGTGGTGAAGTCGGCGATGACAGGGCGGGGGATGTCGCCAGAAACAAGGCGCCAGACTCCTTGATGGAGGAGGTAAGACTTCATTTTCTCGGCCCAGCTCCAGTAGTCGATGCCGTCAAAGGCAGTGATCGTGTCGAGGGCAGAACGAGAGGTAGACATTTTGAATGAATCTAAAAAGGGTTCTCAATCAGTGATGTGTTATGAATATGATTCGAGAAAACAATTGAATGATTCCTTATGACATATTCCCTTCAGGAATAGCGGTCATGGGAAAACCCTTTATATGTCAGAGACGTATAAGGTGCGATCAACGTTTCCACATGGAGTGTACTAGGTCAATCCCTTTAGGGACGTTTCATGACAGGTACTTGTCGTAATGACGTTCCCAGGTTCATATGTGAAGAAGTATGACTCAGAACCTAGATCTTTCGATCGGTTCTTTGCCAACCAGGGTAGAGTGGGCAGGTACTCGCTGTTGCCAGCGTTTCCCAAGTCCCTCTGCTATCCGGGGCCCATAACCTGTTGAAGTTCCACCTGGGCGCTAGCCGCAAGTGTACTGAAGCAACCGGCTGCAGTGGAAGTACTCTACGATACCGTTCTGACCACTTACATAGGTTGGAGAGGGTGAGGCTGGTGAGAGCGGTTGAGGCTGGTAAGAGCGATGGAGGCGGTTAAGAGTCAAGAGACAACTTGTTGATATTGACAGTTTCCTGGTCTTATATACCGTACTACTGTTTGTACCAACCAAACAAGTATGTAATGAAGATATGTAAAGGTCACGTGATGTAATCTAATCTAATCTAATCTACGTGATGGGAAAAGTTTCAACACTTATCACTGCCCAGACCTATCGCACAACCTAATATCCATTGGCCGTCTTGACAAGGGCAGCTGTTTCTCCGTTTTTGGTGCCGGTGGGGTGACTTTCCTGAACAAGCAAAACAGTCCCTTCATGTATGGTAGAGGGGTTGGAACAATGTACGAGGTGGAATTATACACACCAATGGGACCCATCCATGCTAGACCCTCTCCTCCTGCAGTCTCCGCAACTGTAGGTGCCGCCACAGATGCCGCAAACACCATCATCGCTTGCGCTACCTGTTCCCATAATAAAGCCACAGATGCCGAGGGATGGCACCGCCGACTAGGTCACCCCAGCTACAACATTGTCGAACAGATGCACCACAAGCGTGTAGTCGACGGACTCAATGTGATGACCTTCAAACGGCAACCTGGCCAATGCGAGGACTGCATCATGGGCAAGCACACTCATCGCCCTTTCGACGGCAATGCCTGACTGGCGACGGAGGTCCTCAAATGAGTGCATATTGACCTATGGGGACCGTCCTGCGTGGAGTCGACGGGTGGTAAATGGTATATGATGGAGGCAGTGGATGCTTATGGGGGACACACTGAGGGATATTTCCTGGCAGACAAAGAGGCCAAAACCACCCTGGCAGCGCTGAAGCACTATGTTGCGTTAGCAGAGCGACAGACGGGGAAGAAGTTGAAGTGCTTACGGGTGGACGGGGGAACCAAGTTTTGCAACAAGGCATGGGAGGACTGGTGTAAGGAGAGGGGAATCATATTGGAGTCCACCACCGCCTACTCGTCGGAATCCAACGGCATTGCGGAAAGGAGCCACCGGACTGTTATTGAGTGCACACAAGTTCTACTGGCAGAAAACAAGTTCCCCCCATCAATGTGGTGCGAAATGGCAGCAACCATACTGTACCTGAAAGACTTCATCCCCACCTCCCGACACCCTGAGATGACTCCGTACGAGACCTGGCATGGGATGAAGCCAGACATGTCCCACCTTCGACCAGTTGGCTGCACCGCCTATGCAAAAATCCCAGTCGAGAAGGGAGGGAGCAAGTTGGACACCAGGTCGATCAAGGGCATGATGGTTGGATACTTTGGGCGCAACACTTACCACATTTTCGACCCTGAATCCCAGAAGGTCTTTCGGTGCCGTGATGTCATCTTCGAGGAAGGCTCCGGCCATAAGACATTACCTTCAACACCGGGTATGTCAAGTGAGGGGGAGATAGATCATGTCACACTCGATGAACCTGTCAACGACAACGACGATGCACCAAACGGCCTTGCCCCCACCCACTCGACTGCCATGACCGCCACTGAACTGCCTGGGCCTGCGCCATGTGTCACAACCACTCCCAAACCGGTCCTACGCCGTTCCACATGCAACCAGAAGCCAACCAAGGCAGTCACCGACTCTATCGCATCTGAGCAAGCCGTTGAGAATGCGCGTGCTGCAGGCAAAGATTGGGCGACCGACGACACACCCACTGCCAAATTCACTGCCCTCAATGAGGAAATGCCAGAGCTGGGACTCACCAATGATGATGATGACACGCCAACCATGTATGCCACCTCAGCACCCCCTCCTTCAGCCCCCATTCCCGAGCCTATGAATCATTGGCTTCCAAACTTGTACGCGGAGGCCATGACCCACCCTGACATTTGGCAAGGCCCTATCAACAAGGAGCTGGGTGTCATGAAGGAACATGAGGTTTGGAAAGCTGTCGAACCCCCACCCAGCGCCCGTCGTCCGAACTCGCTGGACCTTTGCTAACAAGTACGACGGCAACGGCACTCTCACCACACGCAAAGCCCGCCTTGTTGCAAAGGGCTTCACCCAGATCCCTGGCGTCGACTTCTACACATCCTATGCCTCCGTCGACTTCTACACATCCTATGCCTCTGTCGTCCAATATGAGTCCCTCAGGATGAACCTTGCCACGGCCGCCGCAAAGGACATGGAGGCATGGCAAGTCGACTACATTGTGGCCTACCTGAATGTGGAACCCCAGGCGACCATCTATATCGAGCTCCCAGATGGCGCCAAGGTGGAAGGGAAGGTTGGGTTACTCCAGAAATCGCTCTATGGCATGATGGACGACACAGCGAACTGGTGGGAGACGCTGGACAAAGATATGAAGGAACTCAGATACCAACGCTCAAAGGTGGACCCCTCTGGCCACTTGCGCCACAAGGACGGATTGACAACGATCACGAGCACTTACATGGATGACACAACTGGGATTTCATCATCAAAGAGGAGGAAGCGAGAGCAAAGGCAGAGCTGGATGATGAACACCAGTTTATGGCTGACAAACCCTACCACGAAGTCCTTGGCTCCATCATGTACGCTCAGGTGGCGACATGACCAGACCTCTCATATGCCGTCTCTACGCTCAGCAAGTTCGCGTCAAACCCCGGGAAGCAGCACTGGATCACGCTGATGTGTGTCCTCCGTTACATCAAGGGCACTCTGGACTACAAAATTACCTATGGAGGCGACGGCTTCACCGAACTCGCTCCAGTCGGCTACGTTGATGCAGACTACGCTGGGGATATCGACGCTTGCCGCTCGTGCGCGGGCCAAGTCTTCATCCAGGCCGGTGGTCCTACCTCCTGGGGTTCCCAGTCCCAACCAACAGTCGCTCTATCCACCACCAAAGCCGAGTACATGGCGACATTGAGGGCAGCAAAGCAGATTGAGTGGATGTACTCGAGCATGGATGAGGTTGGCTACTCATGCCCAACGGCCCATTTGCGTGCCCAACGGCCACCTTTCATGCCCAACGGCATCCCTTTGTGCCCACGTTCATGAGTGCCACAGGGTAGGTTGAGCACATACTCGCAAAGAATGGGGTCAAGGTGTGTGGGTGGACCTGAAGCACAAAGCTTGGCCTCTAACAGGCTCATGTGTGTGTCGCTCTTGCAACCCAGATTGGCAGATAACCATGGGGGGCCGTGCTGAGACATGCTGGAGGCATTTGACATGACACATGGGGGATGGGGCTTACCTGTGGAGGCCGCAGGGAGTGCTGAGGCATGTACTGGAGGCATTTGTGACACACGAGGGTGTTGACAGTGAACCTGATGCACTGTGAGGAAGGGGGCATGAGGGCGGGAGACGGGGCTTATCTGTGGAGGCCGTGGGGAGTGTCTACCAGGTGGGTGCTGGCTCAGGCCTCACCCAGCATTAGTGTTCGAAGGTTCAGTCTACATAGACCTGAACCAGACTGAACTGAACTGAAAAATAGACCATGTTGGACTGAACCGCGGTCTAAGGTCTATATATTTTAGAAAATTTAGACTGCAGTTCAGTCTAGATTTTTTTTTTGACTTAGACTGCAAAAAGACCGGTCTAAACAGGTCTAGACCAGTCTTTTTGCTCTTTGGGATACACCTCCAACCCCCCCCCCTAATATTCTACAATTTTTGGAGATTTTTCAGTAATCTGCATAATATTCGACATACTTATAGTCCAATTTCATCGGTCCAAGGCTTGTTTTGAAGCTACAACTGAGTGGAATACATTTTTAGCTTGTATATAAACTCTTGCTCAGAGTCACAAAGGTTAAAAATTGAGTAAAACATGATGAAAACATAGCTAAAACATATGATTACAGTGTTATTTTTTTGTATCTGGGTTTACAGTGCTATTTTTGTTGTATCGGTAATATTATTACAGTGTTATTTTTGTTATATATGTGTGCCTCTCACTGTGGAGTGAGCAATGGGTGGATGCATTCATTCGATGTTCAATGATGCACAACACGCACACATCAAATGTGTCAAATATATGTAACCAACTTAAAAAACATCACATTTCTCCTTAATATGGCTACACAGGAGGAAGTAAGCTTACAGACTATATCAATTATGTAGCAGAGTATCATATGTTGATAAATATGTATTTATTTCATGAATTTTCGCCACGGATTGGAGCATATAGCGATGCGACACTTTACACCAAATAATAGTAAACAATATGCAAAATGCATTGTGCAGGTGCGTGCGGTGCCTTCCTCATGATCTAATAATAGTTTGAAGTGATAGAACTCATTAATATATATGTGTTCACCTTCTGAAACAGCTTGTATAATTTTTAGATCTCTAGATAAGATAGAAATGATGAAATGTGCATATTTCAGTAAAAGTGTTATATCTCCATAATGAATGCACCAAATTTGAAAAACAGATGTGCTGCGAGGCCCCCTGAATGAGGAGAATCCAAAGCTGAAACAAATTTTTTTGGTCAAACCCCCGACCTATTTTGCTTATATTCACCTTATCAAGTCCTTGAATTTTATTTGAATGGTCTGAATAGGTGTACATGCCATGTTTCAATAGTATATGTACAGTATATGTAGACTAAAGTGGTTGTGGAAAGGAGGAAATAAGGAAATTTTGTTTTTTGTGTTTGAGGAAACCCATGATGCACTGTTGCATCATGATTTTGACTATGTTCGATGTATAATTTTGGAATACAGGCTCACTACTATACATAGTTCATGTATCCAACTGTATATTTACTTCTTATAGGTTTCTACACATCTCTACATAAGTTAGCAAATACATCTGCAGCCTGTGATGCCACAGTTTGGGCATCGAGGCCTTGAGTTTCATTGCTCGGCATTGACTGCCAAGCACTCTCGGCAATTGCTGAAAGTTGAACCAATAATTTCGACAGGCAATGCACGTTCCCACAGTTTTTTTATCCCCCACCTCCACTCCATCTGGCCACCACTTCCACCCAACGGCCACTACTCGTGCCCAACGACTCGAGTACTCACGCCCAACATGCCAAACAGCCCCACCTAACGCCGAACAGTCCCCTCTAATGCTCAGCTGCCCCTTTTTGTGCCCAACAGCCCACTCTGGGCCTCGACTCACGCCCAACACCCTTTACTCATGCCCAACGCCCCCAACTCACACCCAACGCCCTTTACTCACACCCAATGCCCCCAACGTGCCAAACGGCCCCCTCTGATGCCCAACTGCCCTCTCTCGTGCCCAACAGCCTCCATTCTCGCCCCCCAACAGCCCCATTCTCGTGCCCAATGCCATCCACTCATGCCCAATGCCGCCGAATCACGCCCAATGCCACAGACTCACGCCCAATGTGCCCAACACCCTCCATTCATACCCACCGGCCACCCCAACTGACATTACATACAACTCATATATATATTTAGCCCCATGTATAATTAATCAAGCGACCAAACTGGTTCTGACCAGTGCAGACCAATTCAGTCCACTGTCCATGGGTCCGATGGTCTGGTCCTGAGTGGTCTGGTCTGATTTTTGGCCCTTTTGTCATATATGAAGACTGGTCTCAGTCTCGGTCTATGCTCCTTGGAGGCAAAAAACTGAACCAAACCAAACCCTCAAACACTAATCTGCGGACATCAGCTGAGCCCAAGCCACAGGCTGAGGCTGAGGCTCATACGTCAAAGGGGGGGGGATGCATTCAGGATGGAGCTTAGAATTGGATTGAAACTCATACTACATGTAATACAAACCGCTCCCATCCTCGTCTTTGTGATGAATGCGCCGTTATAGGTGTAACAATCTTGAGTCATTGCAAACACATGTGAAAGGCTGGTAAGGTTCAGCTGGTTGTCCAGTGCCGCCATTCTGGGCTTTCTTGGCACGTAGAATCGATCCGCAAAGCTCCGGTAAGCCCTTTAAAGGCACATTTTGAATTTATACCTTACCATCCAGCTCCGCAGCTTTCTAAATCCGCTCTCATCAAGTACAAGGTGTGTTCGCATCCCTGGTAAGTCCAATCCACATTTTGACACATTTTTTTGAGCTGAGCTGTGATGTCGTTCTTGTAGCAGTTTGCTCTCACCGGGACGCGAGAACGAGGTCCGTTGAGTTCACAGCACCATGGAATTTGTTCTGGGCTTCCTTGGCACGTCCTATGGTTGTTCTGAGCATTGGTAAGTCCTCCAGGACACATATTTTTGCAATTTTGACATACCTTGTATACCTACAGCTCTCCAATTCCCGTTCTCGTAAAAACACGCTTCCACATTCCTGGTGAGTCCATACTGTGTTCTGATGTGATTTTCATCACTAAAACGTGCGGAGGACTTCGGATTTGGTGTGTTGAGCATAGGCGACATGTGCTGGGAAAAAGGGTGGGAGAGTCATCGCACCAGCTTCTGTTTTGGTGGAGGTGTCCTTGATGAGGATGGTGCATGGTCAGGTGATCTGAACATGTTCGCTTAGTTGATTGACACCATACCTCAAAGACGTTGGATGAATCAATAACTTCTATTGACATCATGACTTCTAAATGGAAGCCAATGAAGCCAACTGGAGATCACCGGAGGCAACAATTAGTGTTTCAAGGTCCAGTCTGGTCCGGTTTCTTGTCTAAAATTTTTGAGACCAGAGACCAAGACCAGAACCAGTGTAAACCAGTTTTTTTGCCAAAAAACCCGTCCAAACCTATGAACAGGGGGGGGTGGTCTTTGTTTTTCAAAAAAGATGAACCAGGACCACCCCCTGGTTCAGTCTGGTCTCAGTCTTCTTTGTGGTCTTTGAGACTAGACCTTGAAACACTAGCGACAATAGATTGCTGTTCGAAAGCTCAACCAGAAAAGCTGAGTTCTTGTAAACTCAAACTCAGAATTATTTATTTTTTCTGACTACCAAATGCCAGAGGCTCTAGTGATTGGGATTCAGTGTTTTCCTGAGTCTGAATGCCATTTTTTGTTTGAATGGTGACAGGGTGGAATTTTTAAAGCCTTCAGGAGCACAAATTGAGAAGATTATCTGTTAAAAATGAATGAATTTCTGACTGTAATGTGTGATGCGGGTTTGTAACATGACATGAATCTATGGTCATAATACTACAATAGGGTAGACTGGCCACAGTCCGGTCCGAACCAGGTTCACTGAGAGTGAAAAAGTCAAAAATTCATGTTGTATGACTACAAAAATGACTCCTTGTCCACCAGCATGTCCGTGTCTTCATCATTAGCATCCCAATCAAAATCAGGTGTGATTTCCATCCACATCTCCTTCACAGCCTCCAGATGGCCATTGTGGTATGCTGACCACAACCTCTGAAGTTCTCCAAATTTTTCAGCACCCATCTGCTGCCTCCGAACATCATATGTACATGCAGACATTGAGAAAGAACATTCAGCAAGGCACATCAAACCTGGAACTGCCAAATAGTCACAGGCCATCAAACAGATAACAGGAAATGCCCTTTCCATAGATTCGAGCTATGATGCTGTGAGATTTCTTTTACATCTGATGAGAATGGGGACTGACGCCAAACCAGGAGATGATATTTGGGCATTGGTCCCGCAGGATGCAATCTGATTTGAAGAAGTGATTGAGCTCAGAAAATGGATCACTATTTGTCACACTGGGTTGCGGGGTTGCTGTTCCCTTTTTGACTTTTTGTTGAATAATTTGGTCCATCCAATCATCTGTCATTGATTGGCCTTGACAGCAGTGTTAGCATATGGATGGGATAAGACAAGTAAGGCTTACATTGTCCCACTGTTGATGGTTTATCAACATGTGTAGTTTTTGTTGCACATCTATTCGAGGCATGATATGCAGCATGGTATTTTAAATACTGTCATTGACATGAGAATAGCTTCAATACGAGGAAATTAAACTTACAATCTTGCGAAGCCGAGCCATAGCAGCATCAAAATACTCGGAATCCTAAGCAGCCTCCATATATGTGAGCTTGTTGGTTGGGTTGAGGACTAGTAATTTAATTCTTAGCGAGACACGCAGAAGAGTGAAGAAATCTTGCCATGGCTGATGAAATAAATTGATGTGTCATCCATTTTGCGATACCACTCCTGCGTATTCTTCAGACCTGCCTCGAGAGTGTGATGGACAGGTTCATAATCAATCTTGTTGAGGTGATCCTCCCAATCTGTTTAGAGCTTCTCCAGGATTGGATATATCTTGTGCCATGTCACAGTCTTGTGCGCAGAAAGATCACCATGGGCACTTGTGAGGATCTATTGAGAGAATTATTGGCCATCTGTCTGGATATGGAAGCTTACGTTGAAAGAGTCATGTGTGAGCTTAATTATCTCCCATTCCATGGCAGAAAGCTTATAGTCCATCCATTTCTTGTTTGCAAGTGGTGGGAAGTCAGTGTAAGGGCGACCTTATGATCCAACAACTCTGAAGTGCTCTGAAGCAACTCCGACATCGGACGACTTGCAAGGGAAATCCAAAGTTAAATTAGACTCTATGAAGTACAATATGAGACGTACCTTGCAAGGGAAATCCAAAGAGAAAGTTCTGAGGATTTCCTTGCAGGCTAGACAGCTATATAGATGACGAGAATTGGAAATGAGGAGAGGAATGTTGAAATACGACAAAGATCAGAAGTAGGGATGGGAACGGAATATGTAAATCAGAAGCGTGCATGTGGTGATATAAATCATCACTCCGACGTGCACTCCGATGCGGAGTACGGTCGGAGGTCGTCGGAGGTCAGAGGTGTTGGAAGATAGATGGAAACAAAAGGAAACATAAAGTATAGTAATATAAATAATAGACGTACCACAACAGTCGGAGGGTCGGAGGTGTCGGAGGTGTCAGACTGAAGAAATCGGATGGTTGCCTTTACAGTCAGGCTCAGAATCAGCGATGTGACAGAAGTGGTCAAGAGCCTATTAAATAGTTTATCAGCAACATGTAATGATATTGAATACTGTAGCTGTACCTTCTGTTGAGCAAGAACAACACGGAAGCAGTCACTTATACTCCCCCAACGTGTTTGAATCCAGAGCTTTATGTCCCATGATGGGCAGCCCATGGAACTTGACAACCTCTTGACAAGGTCGCGTACATCATCACCAGATAATTGCAGCTGAGAGAAGAATGCCATTAGCTTTCCGACAACATCGCCGACATCAAAGTCAGTGATCGATAGCGCCTGAAGAGTGTTGACGTCCTCAGTGGAAGGCTCCTATACTGGTGTCAACATCGAACTCATCATCATATTCATCAAGCTCATTATCCCTGTCATGATCCACAATGTCCTCCTCTGTGGCGACAGTGCCCTCCGTTGCGATGGCATGGATCTGTGCTTTTGATATGCGAAGCGCGGGAATCCCGAGTGCCTTGACAAAATGATATGCCATAAGATGGATGGTATGCTCAATGCATCTGTTAACTCCATTAGATAGAGCTTACCAGGACAACTGAGAATAAACAACAGACCTTCCTTGTATTTCCTTGGTTTTAGATTCTTCCCCTGGGGATTGAGAGTCTTGCAGACATACTGAGTTGCAACATCATTGACCGGCACATTGTCGCCTATGAGCCAACCAACCTATAAACTGCCCATCAGACCCAACAAGTCACAGTAATGTTGAGAGATTAATAACCTTTTGCCTATATCCGAATTTCTGAACAACATCCACTAATTCTTTTCCAATTGTTTCACCAGTATGTCGACCCCTTGTACAAGTGAAGGCCAGCAAATGACTCTTGAGAATCCAGTTGTAAGGATCATTTGGCAGCAAGTAGATATACTGGATGCTGATCAATGAATATGGACGGTGGAGTAGGGCCTCAGGCCTGACTCCACACGGTCATGTGACATAGACATGTAGACATGAGACAGCCTGTTGTAGACACCATCTGCTATACCACAAGAGCCTGCTACCTGCTCTGAGACTGCCTGCCTGACCGCTCCCACCTCTCCACGTGGTGATGAGAGTGTGATTTGTACTCTTTACGGACTTTTTTGGACAACTACCTGCTTTCATGTCTTTGGTCGCTGCTTCGTGTTTTTCGCATTTTTTGTGCCCAAATCAGCTTGCTACAGCCATCCCCATGCCTGGCGCACCTGCATCTGACCCCATCTGGTCTATCTGTCCTCTGGGCATCGTGTTTTTTGGCCATGTCACAGTGCCAAACTGTTTCTTGCACTTTTTTTGCCCCCACACCACAGTCTTTGCGCCCCTTGCCCCCAGCCCTTGTTTGTGCACCTAGAACAGCCGTCTCTGCCCCAAAGCACTCGCTTTTGACCCCCCCTGGTCCACCTGTCCTCACGACAGCCCGTTTTGCTGCCACATCCCTCCATTGATTGCCCCTCGTTGACATGAGGGCCACCCACAATAGGTAAGTACCCCACCTTCAACATCATAGCACACCACTCATGAAACATGTGAGAACAGCAGCACACAAATAGCGGGAATGGGCAGGCATGCAAAACACATGTGAGCAGCAGGACATGTGAGAACAGCAGG
The DNA here is from genome assembly GCA_963565915.1 of Entoloma clypeatum. Taxonomy (NCBI): domain Eukaryota; kingdom Fungi; phylum Basidiomycota; class Agaricomycetes; order Agaricales; family Entolomataceae; genus Entoloma; species Entoloma clypeatum. Next base: position 4,480,334 of record OY751486.1, on the reverse strand, counting down.
AGGGACGATGCCATGGCACGCACTGCACCACCCAAGTCACAGCTGACCACTCGCGAAATGCAGGAGTATAAATAAGTAGGTGCTGTGCAGGAGCTAAATAGGCCATTGGTTAGTTAGATGTTTCAAGGGGGCTGTGGCATAGGAGTCAGAGATAAGGCCTCAAGGCCATGAGTCAGAGATAACAAGTGAAAATGTATTCAAAAGGGGAATAGTCTGAGTCAGTATGAGTCATAGCGCTGATAGAGGGGACATGTGTCCCAGGGTCATCGGGGTTAAGTGAAACGGGGTTGGATAGGAATTGAGGGTCGAAGGATCATGTGAAGATACATAGGAAGAGGGTGAAAAAGTGTAACATTACCCCCTGTCTATGCTTGAAGTCACTGGCTTCAATGTTTTCAAGTTGCCATGTTATGCATGGTGTCATCGTCGAATTTGTATGGCTCGCCTTTGAGCTTTGCATAGCCAGAGCCAAGACATTCATAGCCATAATGTCCAGGCGCTTTCTTTCCACATTTTTCACACAAATAGAGTGCGCATTGACACTCAATGTGTCCTCCAGCTCTGCAGATGCCGCATTGGTGTCCCTTGTCGATGTATGGCCACCCTGCAGGACAGTGGCAAGGTCCGCTTGGGGAGTGAGCACGTCCGTGTGCATCAATTTTGTAACCAACACAGTTGGGTTTGTTGGTGAGGTCGATGGGGGTCTGTGATGAGGAACCATGTCCTAATGGAATAGACATGATGGTGCATGTGGTTTTTCTTCTGGAGCATTTGACAACTCCATAGGACTTCTTCTTTCCTCTGACATCAGTCTTGACGTTGGAAAGGCTTCGGTCACTGGTCAAGAGCAACATAGATTTGGTGGGGGATGGGGTGGTTCAGGTGTCGGATTTCTGACGACGAGTGGAATGGGGTTGGGGACAGAAGTCAGTTCTGGGGTGGTGGAAGGCTCATGGAAGGGAGTGGTTAGGATGGGGTTTTCTATGGGTGGGTTGAGGAGTGTGACATCGGGGGTGTTTGTGCGGTTGTTGAACAACCGTTTGAACTGCTGGTAGACGCCCCAGTCTAACAGCATATCAATGTGCTCTTCAATGAGTCGGGCGATATTGGCAGTGGTGTTGTAATGGAATTGTCATAGTGTTATCAGTCCAAACAAGGTGTTGACCAGGAACTGGTTGGTTTCATTGTCAATGTGTTGCAGCACTCTGTCGTTGTGTTCGGAGTTGGTCAGGAGTCGAGGTGGTGTTGGTGGAGTTCTTTGGTGGTGGTATCGAAAACGGTGGTCATGGTGAGAGAGGATGTGGGTCATTGGTTTTAAAGGTGGTGGGTTTGTTTGTAGTATCCCAGCGTTTCCTGGGCTCTTTTTAAGTTGAATTCTGGTTCCCACGTGTTGTCACTTGATGGGTATCCCATCCACTTGACCAAATATTTATACCCTCTGCCCTGTCGCTTATGGGTGAGGATCGCTTCTACTTTGTACTCATGTTCTCCTTCAATCAGATCAGGAGGGGAGTTATGGAAGTTCAGTCTGTGTGTGTCATTCTCTCAATATGGTGTTAACAAGGAGGCGTGGAACACGGGGTGAATCTTCCATTGTTCTGGAAGCTTCAGTTTGTATGTCAGGAGTCTGAGTACCTTGGCAATGGTGAAGGGTCCTTCTCTTCTGGATGCCAGTTTTCTAGAAGGGTATCCAATTCAGAGGTTCCTCCCTTCAAGCCATACCCTTTCTCCTTTTCCAAATGGAGTGAAGCCTCGTGTTGATCTCTCAGCCATCATTTGATGGGCTAGTTTGTGTGCTGCCAGTGCTTCATCTCTTGCTTGTTTTAGCTCTTTGAGCCGTTCCTCTATGCTTGGCACATTTGTCTTGTCAAATGCCAATGGTATGTCTCTTGGTTCATATCCCATCATTAAGTAGAAGGGGGATCACTTCATTGTGGAGTGGGTTCTTTGATTGTGACAGAACTCCATTGCTGAGTTGTGATCATGCCATGTTTCAGGATTGTTCCAACAGAACATCCAGAAATAGATCTCTCAAGTTCCTGATTTGCGGGAAGCTGGAATATTTAGTGCAATGGGAGGGTCTGACTCAGGACCACAACACATGGGAACCCGAGGATCACCTAGAACATGCCAAGGAAGCGGTGGAGGACTTCTTTAAATTAAACCCAAATGCACCCCGGCGCTTACGCGCAAACATCTTTGAAGGATTGGAATTTAAACCATATGAGAATTTCATGGACACCCCGGACGACATCATATCTCGCCTGGAAGTCAAGATCTAGAAAGGGGGTAATGTTATGATCGTATTTTCACTTTTCACTTTATCTTATCTTATCTCGATCTTATCTTATCTACATCATATCATACATGAGGACATCTTATCATTATTGCGCAGCATGACGCTGCCACAACACAGCCTCATGGAATTTACATATATAAGTAGGGTACTTTCACTTGTATTCGATAGCTTGTTCTCTTGAGATTCCCGCTGGGTCTCTTGGCAATACAGTTCTCTTATCATCTTTCCACTTCTTTCCTAAGTTTGGGCTCGCGACGTTGTTTGACTTAGCGTCGCCTCAACACCGGTGACCAAGAATCTGATATCAAGTTCTTTGTCATCAATCCAGATCTTCTTCCATGTGCAATGGGTGATTGTTCCTTCTTTGTTCTTTGTTCCATCCACATTGAACATACAAATGGGCTTTAGTAACAGAATAAGCTCCATTTGGTTGGCTGTGGCGAACTTCTGATCCAAGAAGGTTCCTCCTGCTCCTGAGTCTATCAGGGTGTTTATCTTTAGTTTTTCATCGATGCTTTCTCCTTCTCCTGACATTGAAATGGGGATTGAAAAAGATTTGTCATTCATGTTGGCTACAATTAGTGATGGACAGGGGTAATGTTATGCGTAACAAACCGTTCCAAGGTTCGGGCAGAGTATGCAGGAAGATGGAAAGGCGAAGAGCAATGTGATTGCTAAATCTAAGGAATCTAGCTATAGTACAAAGGGTTTATATAGGTACTGACTATAGGCGATAGCATATGAGTCAGTGCTGCGCAAGGCAGTGTATCTGAGTAAGATAACTGCGGAAGGCAGTGCGTCTGAGTAAGACGACTGCGGAATGAGTCAGACAGCTGCGGAAAGCGAGTCAGCGCGGGAGCGAAGTATACTAAAGGAAATAAAGTATAATACGATATGTGTAAGCGGGGGCCGATGAGTAAAAGTGAAAAAGTAAGCATATACGTCCGTAGTCGTTAGTCCGTAACATGTTCCCCTCCTCAAGGTCTGTGTCCTCACAGACTACCTACTCCCATCCATCGTTGCCATTTGGATCGGCCCAGGCAGGGTCAACTCGGTTACCCCAATCCTTTATCAGTTCATCGTTTACCGCCGTGGCAAACTCTAAACCTCGAACGGCGAGGCGAAGGCGTCGGTTCTCGACAGCAAGGGTGTTGGTATAGTTTTTGAGGATGAGTTTCTCCTCAGCGGTGGGGGCGGTTGGCAAATCGGAAAGGGTATGAAGGCGGATATGCATCTGCCGGTGAAGGATGTCGGCAACGGAGGTTTCGAGCGCATGGATCTGGTCGCGCATGGAGAGCGCTTCGCCGATGAGGGTGGTGATGGTGGGGTTGATATCGGAAGCATCGGTGGAGGCGGCGGTGATGTTGGACATGGCAGAAATGATGTTTGAAAGGTATAAGAAGAACGGCGTGTTGGGCGAGAAGAGTTGGAGCGGGGAACTCGATGTGACAGAAGTCGATGTGGAAAATGGCTCAAAGTTTATTCTTTTATCGTGGACGCGATGGATTTTGCCGATGAAAGTCTCGGATCAAGTTTTGAGCGTTCTGAACATTAGTCCGAGGTTCCCACGTGTTCTCTTCTGGGCCATACCCTTCCCATTGGACAAGGTACTGGATCTTTCCGCGGAATTTTCGAGAGTCCAGGATCGTGGAGACATGGTATTCTTCTCGTCCTTCGACGATGATCGGATCAGGGGCTGGCTTCTTTTTCTGAATGGCATACTTCGGGGTTTCGTATGGCGATAACAGGGTTTCGTTGAACACAGGGTGGATCATTTTCCAGGTTTTGGGAAGATCAAGACGGTATGCGCTAGCTCCTTTCTTCTCTAGGACTTTGAACGGTCCGTGTCGGAGGGCGTCAAGTTTCTTTGAGGGACGATCAGTCCTGATGTTAGTCCCTTCCAGCCACACCTTGTCTCCGATGCGGTAATCCCGAGACGGGCTTCGTCGTGTGTCAACTGTCTTCTTCATCTGATCCTGTGCCTGTTTTAGTGCTGCGTTGGCTTCTTCTCGTGCCTGTTTGAGTTTTTTCAAGAAGTCGTTTGCTGCCGGATTGGTGTCTTCCAACACAAGTTCTCCCTTCCAAGGATGCAGACCGTAGTTGAGATAGAATGGTGTGTACTTTGTCGCTTGATGTTCTTTGTCATTGTACTGGAATTCTGCGATTGCGATCCATTCCGCCCAATCATCTTGTAGATGGTTGACAAAGTTTCGTAAGAACACCTCGGTTTCCTGATGCGATCGTTCGGCCTGTCCATCAGTCTGTGGATGGTACGCAGTGGACAGATTTCTTTTGATCCCTAACATGCGGCAAAGTATCTCCATAAACTTCGCGGCGAACTGCGGTCCCCTATCGCTGATGATCTTCTTGGGAATTCCATGAAGTTTCCATATCTGGTCCCGATAGATCTTGGCTAATCCTTCAGCCGATAGTTCCACGGTTGTCGGGATGAGATGAAGCATCTTTGAATGTCTGTCCGTGATGACCAGAATTGCGTTCTTCCCATCAGATTCTGGTATCGGTCCTACGACGTCAATCCCTATATCTTCCCATGGTTGACTTGGCGCGGCGTTAGGGTGCAGAGGGGCGTGTCTCCTTTGGCGGCTGATCTTGTTGCGTTGACAGGTGTCACAACCTTTCACATACTTCTTTACGTCATGTAGGATGGTGGGCCACCAGTAGGTGCGAGTGAGAAGTTCATGCGTTCGATACTGTCCTGGATGTCCTGCCACTGGTGCGTCGTGCGCTTCAAACATCAGTTCTTGGCGCAATTGTGGGTCTGGTGGAACATAGACTCGTTCTCCTGCGTAGGTGATGCCATTTTCCTGCTGGTACCAGTGAGGATTCTTCTTCAGACCCTGGGCTACTTCTGTTTCCATGCGATTCGAGGCCTTGATGCGTACGATCCATGGGTTTTCGATGGTTGTGATGTTTCCGATTTTGATGGAATCAGATGTTTCACCCCCTTCAAAGAATTGTTCCTCCGTGAACATCTCCATTTGTATCACATCTTCTGATTCCAATCGTTTCAAAAATAGCCCCTCCTTGAGCATTTGGTCGCTGTCCTGCGGCTCGAGTTCCGTCTCATACCAGGGTAAACGTGACAGGATGTCTGCTTTCGCGTTTGTCTTCCCAGGTACATGTCGCAATTCGAAGTCATAGTCTTGTAGCTTCATCTTCCAGCGCCTCTGTCGTTGGTTTAGGTCCTGAGGACGCCGGAAATACTCCAGGTTTTTGTGATCGGTTAAGATCTCGAAACGTTCCTTGGCTTCAAGTAGATAATGTCGCCAGTCCTTCAGTGCTTCCATGACTGCCAAGAGTTCCTTGTCATAGATCTCGTAATTCTGTTCGGCCGCGGACATGGTCCGCGACAAGAACGCGATAGGATGCCACTTGTCGTCTTGTTTCTGTGAGAGTACCGCTCCAATTGCATAACCCGATGCATCGGTTTCAACCCTGAACTGTCCGTCCGGTTTGGGCAATGCCAAGACTGGTGCTGTCGTGATTGCCCGTATGAGACCTTCAAATGCTTCTTGCGCCGCTGGTCCCCATGTGAATGCTGTATTTCCCGTAAGTGTCGTGAGTGGCTTTGCGATGTTTGAGTATCCTTCAATGAAGCGTCGATAAAAATTGGCAAATCCCAGGAACCTCTGGACTTCCTTTTTTGATGTGGGTACTCGCCAGTTCCGGATTGTGTCCACCTTTTCAGTTTCCATCTCGACACGTCCTTCACCCACGACATATCCCAATATGGGGCATTTCGTTACTTCCCAAAGACACTTCTTCTCCTTTAGGAACAAGTCATTGTCCGACAGGATCTGCAAGATCTCTTCGGTATTCCGGGCGAGTTCTTCCTTGGTTTTACCAATAACCACTATGTCATCCATGTAAATCACACAGATGCGCCGACGGATCTGATCCCTGAATAGGCTGGCCATCATCCGAGAGAACGTTCCCGGGGAATTGCAGAGACCGAAAAACATGACCAATGGTTCAAACAATCCTCGGCTGGTCAAGAAGGCGGCTTTCCATTCGTCACCCTTTTTGATCCGCACATTATTGTATCCCCACATGATGTCCATTTTGTTGAAGTAGACTGCGTCCTTCAATACATCCAAGAGGTCGTTGATGCGCGGGAGTGGGAATTTGTCCTTAACCGTGAATTTGTTAACCGTGCGATAGTCCTGTACCAATCGTTTGGAACCGTCTTTCTTGTTAATGAAGAAGCAGGGTGATGCATAAGGTGATTTGGACGGTCGGATCTTTCCGGTTGCCAGGCCTTCGTCAATGAATTCGTCCAGTTCTTCTTGCTCCTTTTGGGTCATAGGGTATGTGTTTCCCCCTAGCTCCTTTGGTGCGTCCGGTGTAAGTTCGATGCCGTGGTCCCATTCCCTTTCCTTTGGGATCTTGTCAAAGTTTTCTTTTTCAAAAAGATGGGCAAAACGTTCAACATATGAGGGTCGTTTGGTTGTGGGAGGTGGTGTGGGAGTAACTGCTTCCAATATGGGGTCTCCGGGCTTCCATTTCTGATCTGATTTCTTGGGTGCGTCCTTGTCTCGTATTTCCACCATGCGAACCCGATGTTTGCGACCATTAAGGTTAACCCTGAAATCCGAGTGTTTGGTTTGACACGTTGATGGGCATCGGTTGAATGTTACGGCGCCGGTCGTCCAATTGATTGTAGGGTTGTGGTGCACCAACCAATCATGTCCCAAAAGCATATCCGTTCTCCCAATGTCCAATACCATTGCCTCCATGGTTTCCTGGTGTGTTCCCAAGTCCAGCTTGACTTCGGCAAGTTTTTCTGCTTTCTGTTGTCGGTTCGGTGATCCATCCGCATTTAGGATTGATATGGGCTTTATTCCACGTGTGGGAAGGTTCTGTTCACGTACTATTCTGGGATGGATACATGTGCGTTCACATCCGCTATCGACCTCGGGTCGAATGGCCTTTGGTCCTCGTCGTGTTTTGATCTGAGCTTGCAGCTTGATCTCTCGTCGTTTCGGAGGTTTATCTCCCTTGACAATCTTAGTTGACGCAACGGCTCGCTTTGCAGGGATAACATAAGTTATATTGTCTGTAACTGTACCAGGCAAGCGAGTTCGTTTAATGGATAAGGGTCGCGACTTAGCGTCGTTTAATCGGACCCTTCGGGAAAATCCTTCTCATCGGTCTCTATGGTGATGGTTTCATCGTCATCATCGGTATCTCCATCAGACACCTTCCTAATCTTTCCAGAGTTCTTCTTCGGCTTGCGGCAGTTGCGCGCAATATGTCCTTCTTGGTCGCAGTTGAAACACTTACGACCATCTTTCTTCTTTGGGGCTTTGCAGTCTTTGGCAAGGTGACCAAAGCGCTGACAGTTGTAGCAACGGGCTACTCCTGCTTTGTCGATCTCCATGGCTTTGCCTTGACCACCATAAGTGGTACCCGATCCGGTGCGTGTGTCGCCACCCCCTCGGATGACTAATGCATGTCCCTCCATCTGTCGTCCCTTGTTTCGGATCTCCTTTGCGTAATCAGTGTACGTCTTGCCATCGCTAGCCACTTGTTCAGAAATTTTGCGGTTGACGTTCTTTTCCAGGATGTATTTCCCAGTTTCTTCGCCAAGGTTTGACAGCTTCAAGATCTCTTCGAATTCGTCCAAGAATTCGTCGATGGTGCGTTTCTCCTGTTTCAGGACTTCGAGTTTCGCCTTGGCCGCTGCCGACTTGTTGGCGATAGAGAATCGCGTAGCGATGTCATCTGAGAATCCTAACCAGGTGATGTTCTCGCCATCGGTGGCAAGGTCGTCTAATTTGTTGCTGGCCCAGTGTTTACCGGACCCTTCCATCATGCGGGATAACACCGCAAGAATCTTCTGATCGTCGGACAGTCCCTTCTGGAACCTGATGTATAATTTGGTGGCTTTCCACCACTCGTCGAAGGTGTGTCTGTCTTTGAACATCCCAGGATCTTTGATGATCTTGGATGTATCCATTGTTTGTACTGTCGGTGCTTCTGCCATGTCTAGAACCTGCGGAGTAGGAGAGGTGTCGGATTGTTGGGATGAAGATGGGGTTCGGGATATAGGTAGGGGTTGAAAATCAGTCCCTGTTCTAGGCGTCTGTTCGGTATCTGACTGCGCGGAGTCAAAAGTAAATTCGTCAGGGGACTCGTCGGCGGAATCGGTGGCAAAACGTTCGGGGTATTTCCTCTGTAGATCTCTAAGGAATCTCTGTTCCTGCGCGTCTGTTGGTCGCGAGAAGGGGTCAAGTCTCTCGTTTCGTGCCCAACGGTTGTACTCGGTTTGTTGTTCTTCGATGGTGAAGTGGGCGTAGATCTGCTGCTTCGAGTAGGACGTGATGATGTGGCTCTGGGACGTCTCGATGTGAGCGTCCTAATCAATCTTCTGATAACGGTTGTCTGGACACCGATAAACTCTCTGATCTCTGTGATCCGACCTGTCTGAGGTCCTTCTTGAACGCGAAAGCTTTCGAGTTCGTTCTGTCGGGCGTTGTAACGCGCGATCTGGTGTTGCCGAGCAAGATGGATGCTCTCTGCTATCTCGCCGTGGGGGCGATGCTCGTCGTTGTCTAGTTCTTCGTCAAGCACCTGCTGTAGGATGCGACGGATCTCCGATTCGATGTACTGCTGGATAAGCGTAAAATCGATACTGTCTCGAGGACTTAGCTCCTCCTGTCGGGCTTCTGGCGTGCTGAATGGGTTACTGGTGAAGTCTTCAAAGAAGCGCGACGTCTTGACTCGTCTGGTAGTTGCTCTCTTCGCTCTGGGCGAACCTAACGAGATTTAGCAACTTGTTATGCGTAACAAACCGTTCCAAGGTTCGGGCAGAGTATGCAGGAAGATGGAAAGGCGAAGAGCAATGTGATTGCTAAATCTAAGGAATCTAGCTATAGTACAAAGGGTTTATATAGGTACTGACTATAGGCGATAGCATATGAGTCAGTGCTGCGCAAGGCAGTGTATCTGAGTAAGATAACTGCGGAAGGCAGTGCGTCTGAGTAAGACAACTGCGGAATGAGTCAGACAGCTGCGGAAAGCGAGTCAGCGCGGGAGCGAAGTATACTAAAGGAAATAAAGTATAATACGATATGTGTAAGCGGGGGCCGATGAGTAAAAGTGAAAAAGTAAGCATATACGTCCGTAGTCGTTAGTCCGTAACAGGTAACCCGCAGATAAAAAATCTGTACCCATACCCCTACCCTCGAAAAATTGTACCCCCTCGTCAAGGGTAAGGAAAACCCTCACCTATGGGTGAGGGCTTTCAAGGGTATGCAGGGGTACGGAATACCCGCGGGACAGCACACAAGGATAGACACCCTTGGTGCTATGCAGCCTGTCTGTGCGCCGCGCGCCATCACGGACCTTGTGGGGGTGCACGTGCGACCCTCCTCGCTCCTCATGCGCGTGTCACATCGCGTCCCAGTGCTCTCACATACTACACCCACCCTGTCGTGGACCTCCCAGCCCACCTCCCCTTCTCTAGCCACTGCCTTTGCCTCCCGCGCCATTTGGCAGACAGGTTGGTGGTGGCAGTGGGTGAGTATGGGAGGGTGGGGAATGGTGAGGGCCATTAGGCAAGAGGGCGTGAGTGGGGTCGTTGGGCATGAGTCAACACGAGTGGGGGCCATTGGACATGAGTGGACGCCGTTGGGCACGAAGGGGGGTCGTTAGGCATGAAGGGGGGCCGTTGGACACTGTTGGGCATGAGTTGATGCGAGTAGGGGCCATTGGGCACAAGTCGACGCCGTTGGGCATGAGTCGACGCGAGTGGGGGCCGTTAGGCAGGACGGGGGACCATTGGGCGAGAAGGGGGACTGTTATGCACAAGGGGGGGCTGTTGGGTGTGAGTCAACAAGAGTGGGCATGAGTCGACACAATGGGCATGAGTCAATGCGTGTAGGGGCCGTTGGGCGCAAAGGGGGGCCGTTGGGCGTGAGTTGGGGGGATAAAAGTATCAACATCAACATCAACTTGTTGATTGTTGATTGTTTGGCTCAACCAAACATCATGTGACCCTCCAAACCCGTCCGAATGGTGCGGGTTTTCGGAGGGTAAGAAATTCTGACCCTCACCCTTACCCTCCCTTACCCTTCACCAAAACCCTGAGGGTTTTGTATACCCTTGTCCATCACTAGCTACAATTACAGGGGATAAGGAGATTGAAAACTGAGTGGGGGCTGATATTGGTACAGGCCGCTTTATTGAAAACCCTGTTTCTCCATCTTGGAGATTAAGGTGTCTTGTTCCTCATTTGGTAAGTCTTTGAAAATGCCTCAGATATGGGCATATGCATCGGAAGCTTTTTTGAACATATTGTTCACAACCGGGGTCTTTCCTCCTTTGTGTGCATCAGCACGATGTCCTGCCTGATGGCAGACGAAACACAACCCTTTTTTAAAGTGGTTGTCTCTTTCTTTGGCAGTCAGCCGGTCAATGTCCATAGCATTTGGGTCTGGGGCAAAGTGTGCATTTTGGGGTGCAGGGTTATAATTAACCTTGAATTTCTTCTTTCCCCCATCAGGTCTAAGTCTTTGAGAGACTGCCTTGGCCCTTCTCCACTGGTTGTCCAATCTGGACACTATGGTGTACCATTCATCAATTGTTCCTGGGACCTTATCAAGGCCCAAAATCTTGTCTCTGAGCGCATGGGGTAATTCCTCCATGAAGTAGTCCTTGAGTATCTCCAGAGTACAGAGGCGCACAGCCCTGTGGATCCTGGGAGCCTTCCGTACCACCCCCACAGGGGCGGTCGAATCTCTTGCCGGATTGCCTCCGGTGCATCTGCACCTGAAGAAGCTCTCCTGCAGAAACCGTGTCCGTATGCACTCTCTTGCACCACGGCACATGACTGTCATGGTCTGCGATGAGGAAGATCCCTCAAAACGACCATGGTACTCCCCAGAATTTATGTATAATCTTAAATCCCCCCTCGTCGATATTTGGGCATACTGTGCAAATGTGACTGTCCCCCTATCACCCTTTAATGATTACAACGAGCCAGGAAAACGTGTCCTCGACCGATTCCCTGACTGCATCATCCACGACATCACTCTTATTCAGGGTAAAACCGCTAAAGAGCGTGCCGAAGCCAGGAAGTTACGCCTTGTCACCCTTAACAAGGTGTTCGATGCCAATATCTGCTCTAGCAAATCCGCTGTCATTGTCACCGATGCGGCCATTCCCTCCCTCATGTCGGGCCATCAAGCTGTCGCCGCTTGGGAAACCTGGCACATGGGGTACTCCATCAATAAAGACTGGGCGGCTGGTGGCCTCACAGTCTCTGATGACACTGAAACCTTAGCAATAGGACACGGGTTCTCCAACCTGGTCACTCTGCTAGGGGGCCTATCCCAACTGGAAGAAATCCACATATTCACCGACTCTGTTAACGCCATTCGGCGCGCCACAGACCCGGACCTCCACTCTTCGCAGGCAACTGCGCTCGCTATCATCAGTAACCTGGTCCCTTGGTTTGAGGAACCAGGTCTGAAATCCAAGGTCTTCTTTCACCATGTCCCTGATTGCTCAGACCATGGCTTCGAACCCCATCGTGCAGTGCACGACTTCGCCTCCTCGATACACATCGAGTGTGGCGAGTCGGCCCCCAGATCCCTCAATTTCAATATGAAACAATTCACGGATGACATACTAGGCGACTGGAACAACCTGTATCAGTCCCCCAAGTATGTTGGCCGTCACTACCAATTCCCGAGGTCATGCGTCAGACGCCAAGACCACGCTCGGGCCAAAAGAATGAAACCGTCCCACCTCAATGGCGGTACATGGCTTAAGAATGTGGGTCACTCCCAATCCCTCACGGCTCAAATGGTTCGCGGCCTCACCAGTCACGCCCCAATTGGCCACTATAGACATGGGTTCAATATTGGCGACGAGATCGAACAATGCGACTGTGGATCAGGGTCCATCGAGGACTTCGCCCACATACTCTACAAATGTCTGCACCACCCCACTAGGCCCCCAGACATGCCCACCTTCTCGAGGAACACTTCCATCTGGGACGTCTTTGGGAAATTCATCATGGACAACCCAGGGGCATTTGCCTTTAGGGATCGTCCAACGCCCAACACAACCATTGGCGGTAGTCGTGTGGTAGCACGCTGGGTACAAAGGGGTGCAGCCCCCTCTGGCAAGCGAACACGATCGAAGGATAAGAACCGCACAGGCGCTTCTTTGGTGGGTAGGGCGCAGACACCCCCCAGCGCCGCTAACGGCCAACCTCACAAGGTTGGAGTGCTCTTGTATCGCGCGGCCGAATATTCGGGTGCACATACTAACATGTTTGTTTATAACAGACTCCCCCGTCCTGGCGCGAGGACTTATCAGCTCGACGGAGCTTTGCGCCGCTTGTTCTTCTTGCATACGTAGATCCTCGGATCGATGTAGTTTACTCTATGTCAAGCGGACTGTACCCCTAGTATACCGCTATATAAATTGTTGACAAAAAAAAAAAAAAGTAGTCCTTGAGAGACCGATCCTCAGTGATCAGACTCTCTGAAACCCATAGTTTAAATTTCTCCACATATTCGTCAGCTGTCATGCCTTCCATTTTCTGTGTTTTCATCATTGTCAACACGTCTCCTTCTTTGTCGGCTGGGGAGAATGATTTCCTCAGTTTCTCAATGAAGTCTGTGTACTTTGGGTAGGTCAATACTCTGGCAGTGGTGATGTCCCTGTACCAGGACTCCTTCCATGGCCCGGCAGTTCCTCCTTTCATGTATGAGAAGGTGAAGAGGATCTTTTTTTTGTCAGAGTTGTAGATGTCATTGTTCATCTCCAAGTATAAGTTCACATCAAACAAAAAATTCTGACAGTTTTCTTCTGTCTCCATTGAAGATCGCTGGCGGGCTGATCTTTATTTCTTTCTCTGGGGTCTTTGCCTGAGAAGTCATTTCTGCAGGTGTCGATTTAACTGGGGTGTCTGGGGTCTTTGGTCTGGGTGCAGCAACAGCAACAGCTGGTGGCGGTGGGATTTGTTTTGGAGAGAAGAAGGTGATGCGGGATTTTGTGGTATGAAAGAGGAGGTCACTCTTCTGTACAATGTCGACGGTTGTTGTTGAGTAACTGGTGTGTCAATGAACTCCTGGTTCGTCTTCTGAGTCAGACGGGACTCCAAAGGTTGATCGTTGGGGAGGAATCTTTGCGTCTAAAACCATGGTGGGTTGACAACGTAGATGAGCTTGACCTTTTGTTACGGCGAGAGCCTACAATCGGTCCAAGTATCAAGTCACGTGGGTTCGTACTGGTTCCACAACAAGTCCCTCAATAGGTTGACTTGGTCAAGGTCAACGAGTTCCTCAGAAGGATGACTCAGTTTGGTCTGGGCAGAGCTAAGTCCTCACAAGGCACTTAGTTTGAGAGTGTTCGAAGATAAGACAAAGTAAGTGTTGTTTGCCTAGGTCAAGCTGAGGACCTCTACTCTAAGGTTACAAGTCTTATATATGTTATCCTATGGCTATAAATAAGTAGGTGCTGCGCAGGAGCTAAATAGGCCATTGGTTAGTTAGATGTTTCAAGGGGGCTGTGGCATAGGAGTCATGTTAAGTAGGTGAAACATCGGATCTTTGTTGGAGTCCATCGGAGGTTGGATGACTGAGACCGGAGCAGAACTCTGGAAGTGCGGAGGAATGACGAAGGGGAGGGATGTGGCTTCAATGTATGTGTTGTGCCGCCGTTTGTTGGATAAGGTGTCCCAATTTCAGGAGGTTGGAGGAGAGGTGCAGAGGTGCAGAGGTTCTCAGGGAGATCTCAGTGAGGGACACGTTGACGTGGAAGTGGTCGGACGACGTCGGAATTGTGACTCGGACACAGTACTGAGCTCGTCGAAGGGTAACAATGGAGGAGGAGCAGAAGATGATGATGTCATTGGGGTATTGTACCACAGCGAGGATCTCTGGCATGAACTGAGAGTAGAGGAGTGAACTTGGTTGATATTCAAACTGAGGAACTACAGGTATGGTACGAGCTTTTATATCTAAATGTGATTACTTTACGGAGATGGTCGGAGTAGGTCCAGAGTTGTGGCATAAGTTGCCAGCGACTGTATCAAACATTGGAGATGTCGGTCAACGGACCATGCGGAAAAGGCAATGCATAAGTAAACGGGAATATGAATATGAAATGCAAGATGGCAACGTGTGGAGATGCAGAGGTAACGGATGTCCAGAATATCGGAGGACGATCGGAGTGGATTGGAGACTCGGAGATGGATATACAGTAACAAGTCAGAGATAAGGCCTCAAGGCCATGAGTCAGAGATAACAAGTGAAGATGTATCTAAAAGGGGAATAGTCCAAGTCAGTATGAGTCATAGTGCTGATAGAGGGGACACATGTCCCAGGGTCATCGGGGTTAAGTGAAATGGGGTTGGATAGGAATCAAGGGTCAAAGGGTCGTGTGAAGGTACATAGGAAGAGGGTGAAAACATGTAACAAGGACTGCAAGACGACACATCCACCATGATAACCTCTGGCGTTGATGTGATCGTATGCTGTTCCAACAGGTTATGAGCCCTGAGACTTGCCATTGCGCTCATTGCTGGCAGTCTTAGTAGACTCAATGCCGCTACATCACAAACACAATAGATCAAGTGCACCTCAATCTGTACATACAACATTAATGATTATGTGGATTTTCAATCCCACATCACACACATCAAACATGTCAAATACATGTAAACAAATGTCAAAAAACATTGCACACATCAGGAAAAACCTGAATCCAAAAATCAGATAGATCGGTGAAAACTTTGCAAAATTAACCAACTTACATAGCTGAATTCACCTGAATTCAGTCGAATTTTGTGCTCGTATGATCAAGTCTTTACATAATTCACCAAATTTTATCAAACTTAATAAAAGTTTTATACATACAAAAGTCAATTATTAGTGACATTCTCATGTAGGATATGAAAGTAAAACTAACAAGAGAAAGACAAACTGTGGGTGCTGCACCTCACGTCCTATGTACACCCTTGTCTAAGGTGCAGTAGCAACCAAAAACAAACCAAGTCATCTCGATCTCTGCCAAATGTGCATGTGCCATCATCCTTAAGTTGAATGTTGGTACTTATTTGTTCCATGTTGAGTCTTTCATTCACAACGGCGACAACCATTGGTCGCAACGACCCAGCGACAACCCCCTTTGTCTTTAGTTAGAGCAAGGCTGGGTGACCAACGAGAGGGCACCTAAAGTTACTTCCCCGGCTTCACTGTCCCAACGCAAGGTACGTCCTCGCCATCTTGATTCTCTGACAATGTTTCCATGTTGTCTACAGGTTCCTTGACACTTTGCAATGCAACTACACGGCTGACCAAACAATGACCGTTGTTTGCCACTGCACTCATGACACAAACAAGCTGAATAGCTTGTTCTCTGGGATCAGGAGGAGGGGGCACGGCGAATATTGCCGGTGATGGATGGGGTGACGACGGGTTCGCCACCTCTTTTCCTTGACCCACAATGACGGTGTTGTACAACACCGTCCGTTTTCTAATGTTTTTTTTTTTTTACATACCTTGTCTGATGGGTGTTGCACATAGTAGGTCCTGCCCCTTTTTTATGTACATGACCTGTGCTCTAACCACCCACATTGTGTCCGTGCTCAGCATCATGTCAAACACAGCGATGTTGGCTTCATGTGCAGCCTGATTTGCTCAAAGTCAGTCATTGATCTAATTATTGTTCCATAGTTACCAACTTACATATGGGAAGCAAATCCCTTACTTTTTGTTGGTCAAACAACGTGATGTGACTCAATGGGGGTCTGGCTGTTACTTGATTAATTACAGTTGTATGTAGTGATGTACTGTATTTATTGTATCTTATCAAATCAATGTTATTTTGCCAATGTCATGTCATTGAAACTGCAGTGATCAAGAGCAATATCCAAAGTGAATAAATTATACTGGTTTACAAAGATTAGTATGTTTTGACAGAAAATAGCAAAGATTGAACAAAATTCTGCAAATTTCTTGGTTTGGGTTGTTCCTGATGCATCTCCTCATTATATCTACACAGGAACAAGTAATGAGTAGGGGAGCATGTTGTATCATCAAGTATGTATTTATTTTAAGAAAATTAGCCACAGATTTAGAGTTATAGAGGTCCCATGGTCTGAACCAAATAATAGAAAACAATGCTAATGACAGATCAGCAAATAATTCACCAGCGAAAGACACCACAGCAAAAAACCAGCTGCGGCAACAATGTCCTTTTGCTGGTCAATGAGTCGCCATCTCAACGGTTATCTACTGTAGGGCATGTGTGCAGTGCCAGCAAAGCTGTAGACACAGTTGAAAGTAAAGCTTACCAGTATATTTGTTCTAATACACTGTAGAAAGTCTCTCCCCACCACAGAACCATCTGGAGGTTGATTTTCAATTATGTGAGGATATGAATAAAGATATGCAGATACCATAGTAGAGGTAGAACATGGTGAAAAAAGCTGAAATGTATGTCCTCATCTTTGGCACTGATCATTATTTTATACCTGTGGTGCAATCCAAGCACCTGTGTATGGCTATTCTCTAGTGTGAGTAGGCCTCAACACATCAATAGTAAATGGTGTGTGATGTATAGATAGGCAATGGCACGGATACTCCCACGTGTACTGGAATGCTGACTTGTACCCGTACCCATGTGGGTAGCAACCCGTCGATGCCGGGTAGATCAAGCACGGGTATTGGCAGGTAGGTGCAGGTGAGGGTTCCCACACAGGTTTGCACAGTAGGCAAAAACATATTATAAACTACAAATAATAATAATAATAATATAATAATAATGTTGTTATAGACTCTACAGTATGAGGACAACATCATCATTTTTACTTATCGGACCGACTCGGCCAGGTAGTCAACCTACAATGTACCGACTAAGATGGTGTAGCGAAGGCATACAATATATTGAGTGAGTCGGCAACAGCGGGCCCGCTAGAGCTCCAGCAGAGCGGCATTGCCTGCACTATATGAACCGGCATTGCCTGTGATATATGAACCAGCATTGCCTGTAATGTATGAACCGGCATTGCCTGTAATGTATGAACCGGCATTGTCTGTACTATATGTACCAGCATTTCTGACCTAGCATTTATTTGTGAGGTGACAATGGCCTGTATTATATGTACCGGCAAACCATCCACTTGCAACTGTATATGCATTTCAACTACTATCTATAATACCTATAAGATTGTGCTGCTATCTTCTTGTCTATCTGCATAATTATTGCTCAACGGCTTGTTCTTCGGTTATTCCAGTCTGAACCAGAATGTCGCGAAGGGTCTGGTACGCCGGAGCTGTGTGATCAGGCTTCTCGTTTAAAGAGGGTTTGTGGTCCATGTTAGAAGTTGTTAGAAGGTCCGAAGGGTGTTTTGAAAAGAAAAAACGGCACTCTCTAAGGTGAGTGCTGGCGGGTGACTGTGATGGACAGAAGAGGAAGGAGTGTGTCACATGTCACCCTTGTTTGCCCAAAGACAATGTCCTCTTCCTCGCTTGTGCCTCGCTCGTACAAGGACTGCACATTGCCGCCTCAACCAATGCCGGTTTTCTCTGCATTGCCGCCTCAAAAGCCTCTCCAACAACATCTTGGCCAGAGATATGAGAATGCTACTCATTGCATGACAGAATTATGCAGATAGACAAGAAGATAGCAGCACAATCTTATAGATCATCAGCAAACTCTGATTTTTGCTGAAGATTGTTGCAGCTTGTTGCAGCTCGGCCTATGTTCTGTGCAGCTCTTCATAGCACTGTTGAGCCAAAATTCAACCTTTGAAGATCTTTAGAGATGAAGTGTAAAATTTGAAGGTCTTTCCAGAGCTGGTAGGTGATACAGTTTTTATAGAGTCATATATAGATCTTAAGGGAATACAGAGCTCTGTAAAAGTAACTAGGAACCCTTTACAACATCATTATAGAAACATGATAATATGATACAGGAATTCACAAAAAAACGGGTTGGAAATTTTTGATTGAGTAAGTGCTATGACATGAAAAATGTGCATAAAAAATCACTATCTTGCCCACCCGTTGTACCTCGCAGTCCCCACCCACACTGTGCATGTGCTGTTGTTTCTTGTGCCCCTCACCCATCCGTCGTCCCTGTCCCTCTCTCTATCTAGCCTACCCATTGTACCTTGCAGTCCCCATGCCGCATGTGCCAATGTTTCTCATGTCTCTTGCCTGCCATCCCTCTCTCTGACGAGCGGGCCGTCCCTTGTGCGCCTTTGGCTGTCCTTGAGTGGTCTGTATGTGATGTGAAAGCCATGGTGCTTATTTATATGTGGCCTCTGCAGGTGTGCTGCCATTTCTCATGTCTCTCGCCTGTCCGTCATCCCTCGTGGTCCCCACCTGCACCGTGCATGTGCTAGTATTTATCATGTTCCTCGCCCATCCATTGTCCCTCTCCCTCACAAGTGCACCGTCCCTCTTGCACCTTTGGCAGTCCTTCTGTGCGGGCCACATGTCCTGCCATTCTAGCAGATTCTCTCGGGTGTTTCATGAGTGGTCTGTGTGTGACGTGAAAGCCATGGTGCTTACTTACAGTGCCTCACAAAACTGATTCAATGTTTGTTGCTTTTTGAATACCTTCACGATAACTCTGCAAAGAATATCAATTGAATTAAACTCTTGGTATATAATTGAAAGCCCTACTTCAGGGCTTTCAGAATATAAAGGAATCATATGATTTAGATCAGAATCCATGGAGATATGATTAAATTAAATCAGCAACTCATTGAATCAGTTTTGTGAGTACCTATGGCAATTATCAGAATCAAATGCTTCACTGGTTGTATGGTAACCAGTTGTCATGACTTACTGATGGAACTTGAATAGAACCCTGATGGGTTGTCAAGGAAAGTTGTATAAGAAGAATCCAACCTCAACAGCCTCCATAATTAATCATGCGCCCTATCTCCTCTTCCCACAAGGAAAACATTCTTTCTCTGGCCTCCAATGGTCACTCCACTTGTCATATTGCCTCTAACCTGGGTGTCAGCCAACCAACTGTCTCCAGAGTGCTTCAGAATCTTCTTCCTCATCGCAATCTCTCTTCTGGCGGTCGTCCATCCAAGCTTTCTCCCACCAACACACAAAACATACTTTCACAAATCACCTCAGGGAGAGCCTCCAATGCTGTGCAGGCTACCAAACACATCAACACTGTCATCTCCAATCCTGTCTCCCCAGAAACTGTGAGAAGGGTTCTCAGAAAACATGAATTCAAGGCTGTAACAAAGAAGAAAAGACCTTTCTTAAAGGCCATACATCGGAAGAGGCGGTTGGCATTTGCTATGAAGCACAGGGAATGGACAGTGGAGGACTGGAAGAGGGTCATTTGGTCAGATGAGACCAAAATCAACAGGTTTGGGTCAGATGGCAAGGAATGGGTCTGGAAAAAGAAGGGTGAGGGGCTTATTGAAAGAGAGGTTCAGGGCACAGTCAAGTTTGGGGGAGGAAATATTATGGTTTGGGGTTGTATGGGTTGGGAAGGTGTGGGGAGACTTGCAGAGATTGAGGGGAGGATGGATGCTGATCAGTATGTGTCCATTTTGGAGGACAATTTGCTGCCCAGCATGGAGGAGAGTGGAATCTCTGAAGAGGAGATCATTTTTCAGCAGGACAATGACCCCAAGCACACCTCCAAGAAGGCCAAAAAATGGATGGACAGCAAGAATATTGCTCTGCTGGATTGGCCTGCACAGTCCCCAGACCTCAATCCTATTGAACACCTCTGGGTTCATATTAAAAGGAAGTTGAATGAATATCCAACACCATCCAAGGGAGTCTGGGAGATTTGGGACAGAGCAGCAGAGGTGTGGAATAATATAGAGCCAGAAGTGTGTCAAAACCTGATAGAAAGTATGCCAAGAAGGGCAGAGGCAGTAATCAAAGCTAAGGGGGGTAATACCAAGTACTAAAGTATAAAATACTGTATTTATTGTACATACTCACAAAACTGATTCAATGAGTCCCTGGAGTAATTTGATCATATATTGATCATTTTTTATGGGAATTACATAATTATTGCAGATTCTGAGAGTCCTGAAGCAGGGCTTTTAACCAGGTACCAATACCTCCTTTTGATTGGCATTATTTGCAAAGTTATTTTGAAGGTATTCACAAAGTAGCAAACATTGAATCAGTTTTGTGAGGCACTGTATCTATACATGGCCTCCATGGCCCTCATGTAGACGGAGGAGGTCCTAGGGAAGGACAGAGTGGAGGGAGGTGATGGGGGAGACAAGATAGCTGTGAGGTGGGACTTAGGATATTGTTCAACTTTTGGCTGTTGCCGAAATCGGCAACTTCTGATGTTTCATCATCAGTGCCAAGTATCTATCAATAGCCAGGCCCCGCCATGTCAACATCAACTTCTTGCCTTCCCCTATCATCTCCCTCCACTCCACTCTGTCCCTCCCTCCTCCTCTGTCCACACACGGGCCACAGAGGCCAGGTATAGGTAAGTAAGCACCACAGCTTTCATGCCACATACAGACCACTCACAAAACAACCGAGAGGACCTGCTAGAATAGCAGGACACATGCCGTGCACAGATACAAGGACAGCCAAAGGTGCAAGGAACGGCAGGCAGACGAGAGTAGTGTTTCAAGATCCAGTCTGGTCCGGTTTCTTGTCTAAAATTTTTGAGACCAGAGACCAAGACCAGGTGAGTGGTCTCTCTGAAAAGCTAAGACCAGAACCAGTTTAAACCAGTTTTTTTGCCAAAAAACCCGTCCAAACCTATGAACTGGGTAGAACCAGGGGGGGGGTCTTTGTTTTTCAAAAAAAATGAACCAGGACCACCCCCTGGTTCAGTCTGGTATCAGTCTTCTTTGTGGTCTTTGAGACTGGATCTTGAAACACTAGACGAGAGACATGAGAAACATTGGCACACACATGGTGTGGGGACTGCGAGGTACAACAGGTGGGCGAGATACGGAGAGGGATGATGGGTGGGCGAGGGACACAATAAATGCCAGCACACATGCAGCGTGGGTGGGGACTGCGAGGTATGGCACGCTCATGAGGGAGAGGGACAATGGGTGGGTGAGGGACACAAGAAATGGCAGGACACACGCGGTGCAGGCGGGGACTGGACAAGATGCACGATGTGCAGGCAAGGGAGAGACAATACTGTGACATTGCCACTTATAATATATAGCATGAAAAAATATACATCTTTTATTCTCAAACATTCTTACACCGAATAAAATGAAAATCTCGGGACTGTATGGCAATAGCTCTGCATGGCTGTAAGTCATATTATGGAGGTCTATGAAGATGTAGTGGGGCTGTGTAGGTCTGCAAAAGATGCCACTGGGGCTGTGGATGTTGAAGTTCCACCTGGGCGCTAGCCGCAGATGTACTGAGCAACACAGCTACAGTGGAAGTACTCTACTTAACCGTTCTAGTCACTTACTTGGATTGGAGAGGGTGAGGCTGGTGAGAGTGGTTGAGGCTGGTAAGAGCGATGGAGCTGGTTAAGAGTCAAGAGACAACTTGTTGATATTGACAGTTTCCTGGTCTTATATACCGTACTACTGTTTGTACCAACCAAACAAGTATGTAATGAAGATATGTAAAGGTCACGTGATGTAATCTAATCTAATCTAATCTACGTGATGGGAAAAGTTTCAACACCCCCCCATATTTAGTACATACTTCTAAATACATCTTACTTTTTCCCACATATATATATAGGTACTTTGTTTCGCCTAGTTTTTTATCAATCCGAAGTACGGGATAAACTTAGAAAAGAGGATTTTCCCCAGATTTTTAGTTAAAAGGTCTGCAGGGTTGTTCACTCCTTCAATAAATTCGACTGTAATTATCCCTTCGGAGACTTTTTCTCTGACGAAGTGGAATCGCACGTCAATGTGCTTGGATCGCTTCTCAGTTACAGGGTTGGATGCGATAAAGACAGAGCCGTTGTTATCTCCGTAGATCGGTACTGGTCCGATCTGCATTCCAAGTTCGGCAAGCATGCTTCTCAGCCATGTTGCTGTGCGACTGCAGTCTGATAACGCCATATACTCTGCTTCTGTGGAAGAGAGGGCGATGGTCTTTTGCGCCGATGATACCCATGTTACTGCTCCAGACGCCAGTGATATGAAGAAGCCAGTGGTAGACCTCCTCGTGTTCTCATCTGACGCCCAGTCGGAGTCTGTGAATGCATAGATTCCTTTCCCTGAGTCGCCATCATACATGATTGCGTAATTTTTTGTCGCCTTCAGATACCTGCAAATGTCCCTAGCCACTTCTAAATGGCGCTTGGTGGGATTTGCGGAAAACTGTGACATTTTAATCACGGCAAAGCAGATGTCAGGCCTTGTTCCGATCATCAGGTATAGGAGTGATCCGATGACGGATTGGTACTTAGATCGGAGTTCCGCATTGGGTTCATCTTCGGACGCCATGGGTTTGTAGCCCGTAGGGAGTGGGGTATGGGTGGCATTAGATTCGCTCATCCCCATGTGTGCCAGAATTTTCTCAAGGTAAGGTACTTGATCAATGAAGATCCTCTTCCCACGTTGCCTTATTTGGATTGAGAGAAATTCCTTTGGTTCCCCATCGGGCACTAGGTGACCTAGGTCCCTACATTCCCATGTTGTCATGAAGGCCTTCTTCTTTTCTAGCGTATATTCCCGGTTTGTGCCGAGAAAAGCAGAGTCGTCGACATAGATGATGGCAATTACAATTTCCCCGTTGGTACTTTTGTGAATGAACACTCCCGCATCGGAGTGAAGCCGAACAAAGCCGAGCTTTTTCATGGAGGAATCAAGTTCCCTCCACCAGGCTAATGCGGCCTGCTTAAGTCCATATAGAGCTTTGAATAGTTGGTACACGAGGTGTTCTTTCCCTTTTACTATGTAGCCCTCAGGCTGTCGCATGTAAATGACTTCACGGAGCGTTCCATAGAGGAAGGCTGATGAGACGTCCAAAAGAGTCATGAACCACCCTTCAAGGGCTGTCAATGCCAGTATTAATCGGACGGTTTCATATCTTACGACTGGTGAGAAGATCTGATCAAAGTCGATCCCTTCTACCTGTGAGAAGCCTTTTGCGACGAGGCGCGCTTTCAGACGCCTGTCGGATTTTTCGTTATAGACCCATTTGTTCCTTAGAGCTTTCCTCCCTGCAGGCAGGGGTACTAGCTCCGTGATCACCCCGCGGCGTTTGAGCATGTCTAGCTCTTTACATTCAGCCGCATACCAGTCTTCTTTATTTGGAAGAGGGTATATGTCTTTATGGGACATTTCAACGATGCCAACTTGGACTGATATCGCCTCCATCAGGAGGTCATTCATCCATGCCGTTTGACCACCCAATCTCCTTCTTCGATCTAATTTTTCAAGATCAGACGCTGGAGTGTCTTCCCCATAGATGCTTCCTGGCATCTTCCGAACTCGTCGTTCCCTGATCGGTCGATCTGGTACTTGCTCGGGTTCCGGAGTGGGTACTCGCGGCTCGTCATCAGGCTCACTGGCAGGCAATTCGTTGTCTGATTCAGGTTGATCCTGTTCAATGGGAACTGGGTTATGAGGTGTTTCGGTGTGGCTATCATCATCATTGCTGCTGGGAATGAGATCCTCAAACTCATCAGCCGGCTCTGGGTTTTCCATTTCTGGGTGGTTTTCTGGCAACGGGTCGATGTGGCATCTAGGGTACTTGCTTTCATCAAAGATAGCTTTCCCGCCCATGAAAATCGTGTTAGTCCCAGGATCCATGAAGCGGTATCCTTTGACCCCTGGTTTCGATCCGAGATAAATCATCAATCGGGATCTTGATTCCAGGGAGTTCCTACGTTTCTCCTTTGGGATATATACATATGCCTGACATCCGAATACTCTGACACTAGACATGTCGGGGATCTCATTGGTCACCCTGAAGTAAGGGGTTTTCCATTCAAGACGCTGCATGGGGGTTCTGTTGTAGAGAAATGCTGCATGTTCCAAACAGAATTCCCACCACATGGGCGGTAAGCATGCATCGAAGCGCAATGCCTGAGATTTTTCCCATAGTGTTCGATTGATCCTTTCTGCTCTACCATTCTGCTGGTGCTGATATGGGAGCGTGACGTCGATCAGAATTCCATGATCGGCAAGTACATCCTTGTATTCGTCAAATTCTCCACCTCCATCAACCCGCCACTGTTTAGGGGTAGCGGCAAATTGATTCTGGATCATCGCAAGGAATTGTTTCAGCACCGTGATGGCGCCTGACTTCTTCCTAAGCAAGACGACCCAGACATGGGATGAAAAATCGTCCAAAAAGGTAAGGAAATATTTGTACTTATGGTACGATGCCGTGGATATCTGCTTCAAATCCGAATGGATCAAATCAAAGGGTTTGACAGCCCTTGTCATCGAGTTAGGATAAGATTGATTTGGCATTTTCCCTTTTAGACACCCCGTGCAGCTTTCCTGTGATTTCTCACGTACTAACGTTTTGGGTACTCCTTTGGTACTAGTGGGAATCTTATTGAGCGCTTGGTCATTTGGGTGGCCAAGGCGTTTATGCCAGGTTTCGACAGTGATTTCGCTAGAGATCGCGTGGATTTGGTCATAGCGTATTTCAGTGTCTAACCAATAAATGGTTTGTCCGAGAATGTGAGGCGAGAACTGTATTTTGTTCTGTCCTTTGGAGATGTTGATTTCTCCACGCATTCCGTCTACTTTGTAACCGTGATTAAGGAAGACGCCTAGGGACAATAGGCGTGTGTCCATGTCCGGAATGTAGAATACAGGTCGGAGAAGGTGGGTTTTTACTTCCCCATTTAGGGTATGCCGTACTGGAACGGCCCCAACTCCGAGAATTTCCAGTTTCTTTCCCTTTTCAGCTGTTTGGACAAATCGCTTAGCCTTAAGAGGCCTGTAGTACGCGAAGTCCTTGAACTCATGGGTAAAGTGTAACAAGGCACCGGAGTCTAAGATCCATTGTGCACGTTCTTTCTCCTTACAGTGTGTACATGACGCAAAGTGCTTTGTATATTTTTTATATAGATCGTTGTCAATATGATCCATACATTCTGCACTAGTACTAGCTAATATTTTACACGTCTGCAAGGAGGTGTTATTAGCTTTCCTTAATTGGTCAGATTCAGGAGAGGAAGATGACGAACCGTCAAGTTCAATGAGCCCATCTTCGAATTGGTCCGGCCCCATCCGCTCGCTTTGATGGTCTATGTCCATCATCCTCAGGGTTTGGTCCAGCGGCGGAGTAACTCGACGCTGCTTGGACGGTCTTTCGTCTTCTTCTGGGATAATCGTATCCAGAATGCGAAGGTTTGACCCTGAGGGGCGGGCACCAATGCCGCGCACGAGTTTGCGAACATGGTCGTTTTTCTTCCACACAGACGGCTTGCCCGAAGGAAGCCCGGTGTACTGGGATGGAGGCGGGTTCATTCGCTGAAGGAGCGACTGCATCCGCTGAGAGTCTGGCTGGGTGGTACTCATCGTTTTTCCGCGCCCGGTGACGGTAGTGAAGGATGGTGGAGGGAAGTGTATGGCGGGAGCAACAAACTCAACCGTTTCCTCCACATGGTCGGACGTGTTGTCCGCAGTGTTGGCGCTTTTCTTCTGATTGCGCCAGCGTCCTTTTCCCTTCTTCTTTTCAGAAGCGGTACTTGGGTCGGTCGAGTTAGGCTGCTCGTCAGCGTCGTTCTGTGAGGTACTCGGCTTTTGCTGCCTTTCCCATTTGGGGTCCTGACCCTTGCGCTTTGTCCCGGAAATTTTCTTGGCCTGCTCATTGGACGCACGAGTAGACCCGATCGAGTACTTGCGCCGGTATTCAGAGATGATGCTTTCGGCGACGGCTTTGTAGGTGAAATCATTGGCGTCATAGACCTGGAAGAGAGCAGTAGAGAGTGACGACCAGGCGTCGGGAATCGCGTTGGCCAGGATCATTGCCTGCATCAGATCGGGAACGTCGAAGTTCGAATCGGCGAGCCGGGCGAAAAGGGATCCCAGGCGCTCAATTTCGGGCACGGGGTCGCGTCCAGACAGTTTGTATGTGGCGGCGGCCTTGAAGTCGCCGAAGATGATGGCCGGGGATACCTTGGAATAGGCATCTTTTAACGCTGCCCATGCTTCAAGGGCCGAGGTGCTGTCCTTGATGTGGCGCCTGATCGGCTCGGAGACCTTCAGGCGTATCGCCCCGAGAGCTACGTCGTCGTCCCTGATCCAGGCTTTCTCTTCTTTGCGGAAGCCGGGCTGGTCGACCGTGGCAACCAGCACAGGGGGAGCAGCAGCAGTGGCTCCAGGGGTGGAGACCGTGGTGGTGAAATCGGCGATGACAGGGCGGATGATGTTGCCAGAAACAATGCGCCAAACTCCTTGATGGAGGAGGTAGGACTTCATCCTTTCGGCCCAGCTCTGGTAGTCGATGCCGTCAAAAGTGGTGATGGTGTCCATGGCGGAGCGAGAGGTAGACATTTGTGAATGAATCTAAAAAAGGGTTCTCAATCAGTGATGTGTTATGAATATGATTCGAGAAAACAATTGAATGATTCCTTGTGACATATTTGTTGAACATATCGCCAGATATGTCGCACCATGTGCTTGTCACAGGAAGTGACTATAAGTCACTATTACCATATATGTGAGTTTATGGTACAACCACGGACGCATGTCTTGTTTATGCATTGTTTGTACAATGGTCCGTGCGCATATTGGATTAGTATAAATACCCATGTATTTAGTACGAAAAATCCTAACTTCTTGAACACCCCAGTTCTTTGAGTTAACTAACAAGCTAGTATAGCTTCTAGATTCCCTTTAGTTACTCTTAACCAGGTTAGTTGAGCTTCCACTATGCCTTCGTACCGCTACGTCTTGAGCGCCCTTTGGGCAGCCTACGTCGGTTACATCATTAGGTTATGGGCCCCGGCCCTAGTGCCGCATGCTCTAAGCATCTTAGCTTTTGCGCTACTATTGGCAGCATCCGCTTTGTATGCTAGCCTGGAGACTGGCTTCCTCAGCATCGAATACATCGAGCTCGACGGTTCCCTCGACGGTGAACCTCGCAGCATTCGAGGTATTGAATGTACCTTTCAATGGGCCATTCTTGATCGATTGCTTGAGAGAATCCCTGTCACAATGATCGTATCACGAGAGCAAGTCCATATGGTGCCAACGGCACAGGGCTCAGTCCCTTCAGGTCTTGATGACAATGGACGCATCGTTGCTCGTTGCGGAGTGTGTCGACAACTCGTTGTTGACAGTCAGCATTGCCCGAGGCATTGCATAGACAACACTACCTTTGACTACTCGTGTACTACGTGTGATGCAGGAGGAGCAAGGACTCGAGCTTTGAACCGCAGACGGCGTAATCGCCGTACTGAGGTACCTGTTGCGGTACCTACCCAAGATGGAGATCCTACGGATCCTCCGCCCGTGTATGTTGATGATGGGACCATCCCTGAAGCACACGGCGCACCTCCTCTTTCGCCTCCGGCCCGACAAATTCGGTTGCCGAATAATGACCCCTTAATTGAGGCGGCGAACAGAGCGAATGAAGTCATGCTCCCTATTCAGGGAGGATCTTGCACCTGTGGGCAACACAGCACTCAGGGTGCACATGACGATTGGGTAGAACTAGTGATGGCATTTCATATGCTACCACTAGACCAAACAGGGGACGAAGAATGATGACCGACAAGGCAGCTCGTCTATTTATTTTTCTGATGCGCTTTTTCGAAAAAACACATGCTGATTCTATTTATGTTTCACAGCATCATCATGTCTTCAAACTCTAAACTCGACCTCGCTTCTTCCGTTCCCAAACTCACCACCACCAACTTCTCCGTCTATCAGGAGAAGATGAGCGCCTACCTTAAGGCAGCTAAAGTGTGGAGGATCGTCACCGGCGACAAAAAGTTCCCGGCTGACCCCAAAGAGACAGATTTCCAAGACAAGTTAAACACTTGGCATGAGCAGGACGATCAGGCCCAAGGCCTGATTCAGATGTCCATTTCGGACTCTCTCGTCCATCACATCAAAGGAGCTAAAACCTCCAAGGAGATGTGGGACCTGATCGCCACGAAACTGTCCACGGTCGGTCCATCCACCGTCTTTGCTGATTTCCAGCAACTCCTCCGCACCTCTCTTTCTCCTGCCGATCCTTTATCTGGCATCGATAAGATGCAGACCCTTTTCCAACGACTCGAGCATAACCATATAGACATCCCCAAGTTCGTCCGGATCATGATGATCCTGAATGGACTGCCTCAGGGCTACGATGGTCTTGTGCACAGCATCCTCTTTGATGCAGTACACTATGTGGCGCCTGGCGGCAATCAGTCCACGGTACTCGAGATTGGGAAAGTAATCGAGCAAATACGCTCGGAATACTTCCGTAAAAACCCGCACGCTCCACAGTCCCAAGGAGGTGCTCACGCGAATAAGATCTCTGTGGTAAAACGCGCTCGTCCTAACCCCCCGAAGTACCAGCCTCGCACTGGACCCTCTCAGGGATCTTCGGAAGGACCGGCTGCTAACCAGCAGCATTCGCATCAGCACTCCAAGCCCTGGAAAGGCAAGGGACGAGGAACTTCTGCCGGGAAGACCAAGGGCAAAGGACCCTGGAAAGGTAAAGAGAAGGCGCATTTTGCCTCCTCTGCCATGGATAGCGCCCCTGATGGGCAGCTTCCAATCCAGACCTTACCCAATACGGTCATTTACGGAAATGGGTCTATCTTCACTCCGCACCCCTCATCATCCACCGACTGGAGGATTAGGAACAACCAATCGCTTGCAATTGGTAACATTCCTGGCCCAGGCCCTTTCACGGACCTGGATGGAGCGCGCACACTAGCTAACAGCATTGGTGTCCCTCCAACAGCTCAGAATCTGACTCGCCTCGTCGATGTCCCCGCACTTCAACGAAATGAAGCTGCGACGTCAAGGCCGCTTTCAGCGCCTCCGACAATGGACCCCCGGAATCACCGCATTCCGGTTTTCGAAGAAACGCCGAGTAGAATCAGCTGGGCCGATGAGATGGAGACAGAAGACATAGCCCCCACCATAAGGGGCTATTACGATGAAGGATACGTCAACGATTATATGGAGTATGAAGTTTCCCGTGGTGATGGAAACAACGACGACATGGGGTATGTTTCACATTCAAAAGCACGTACAATGCAGTTAACAAATACTTCACAGAAGCCTCTTTGGAGACGAGTGAATGGACGGCGGTCCAATGTATTTTTATCACCTGCTGTAC
The DNA here is from genome assembly GCA_963565915.1 of Entoloma clypeatum. Lineage (NCBI taxonomy): Eukaryota > Fungi > Basidiomycota > Agaricomycetes > Agaricales > Entolomataceae > Entoloma > Entoloma clypeatum. The sequence goes on along the minus strand of OY751486.1, from coordinate 4,450,790 downwards.
ACGCGCTTATAGCGCAAATAAATTCTCATTATGCGAATTGTGCTGAATGTAAGAAACAGAATCAATCCAATTGGATTCTTGATTCAGGTGCATCATTGCACTTTACTTATGATATCAATGATTTCATTGAGTATACCCCATTAAAAGATCGTCAATCTGTGCAAATTGCACAGAAAGGTCACACTATTCAGATCCTTGGACAAGGAACGGTGTTGATTAATCACACCATCAAGAAAAACGGGCGAGAACAAAATAAAATAACTCGTCTATCACCCGTTTATTACATACCAGATTTAGACGTTCGTCTTTTATCTGTAGGCGAGATTCTTAAACAAGGAAATGAAATTAGCGGACGATTTGGTTCGATCGCGCTAAAGACCAATTCAGGTCTTCCTTTGTTTATGTGTTATCCTCATAAGGCAAATGAATCGATTTATTGGCTAAATGCCACGATCATTAAAGAGGAACGAATACACTTGGTTAGTCTTAGTGTCTCACAATCTGTTGATTATGACACCTGGCACAAGCGATTCGGACACCCTTCACATGAAGTACTACGACATGCTTCTAAACATGTCAAAGGTTTCAATGGAGTGGACAAACCGTCCACTGAGCGACCCTGCAAAGGATGCGCTCTTGGAAAGATGCCTTCAAAATCTTTCCCACCATCTCAGACACGCGCTAAAGCACCTCTTGAGCTAATCCATTCGGATTTGAAGCAATTCAAGAAGGCGACTTATAGCAAATATAATTATTATATCAGCTTTGTTGATGACTACACGTCACACGCCTGGATCTCTTTATTGAGACTAAAATCCGATGCACACTCTGCACTTTGCGATTTTAATGCCATGGTTAAAAACCAATTCAATACGACAATTAAAACTTGGCGTTTTGATGGCGGCGGTGAGTTTGTCCCTTTCCAAGCAGATATGCGTGAGATGGGAATCCAGGGTGAAGTTACTGTGCCGCACCAGCCACAACAAAACGGTCGAGCGAAACGTTTTAACAGAACTTTAATGGATAAAGCACTTGCTATGTTGCATGATGCTTGCCTACCCGAAATATGGATTCAATTTGCGGTAGAACATGCACTTCACTTGTATAACCGAACTCCATTGAAAAGACATGGATGGCTTACTCCGTATGAGTCCCTTAAAAAGGAAAAGCCTGATGTGTCAAACCTACACGTTTTTGGATGTGGTGCTTACGTCTTTCTTCCAAAAGAAATTCGTACTACCACCGCTAAATCCGAGCTGATGATCTTCATCGGATTTAAAACTGGAACTAAAGGTTACCGGTTTATGCGGATGCCAAACAACGTAGTCTTCATAGGTGTCACAGCAATGTTTGATGAACAGCTGTTCCCTAAATGTTCTACAATGAACAAAATACCTTCGATAACACAATACCATGATCCAACATCAGACGATATGGGAAACGATGATGAAAATGGACATGATGGCCCGTCTGTTTTACCAACCGACGATTTCCATTCGGAAAACAATGATGCACATGGTCCTGGCGGTTCACGTTACCCGTTTAATCCAGGAAACCATGATGACAATCATAACCTCCCTGATACAAATAGCGACCAAACTGGTCAGCTTCCCGAAGGTTCCAGTCAGACTTCTGATGGAACAAACAGACAGGACACCGCTGAGAATCAGCAGTGGGTTCCCCAGACTCGCAATCCAGGGAAACGTGTGCGCATAGATGCACCAAACGATGATCGTACCTTACCAGGCGATTATCGTCCACAAACTGATCGTCCTCGTCGTACTCGGGTTATACCCCAGCGTCCTGGAAATGTTTACAGGAACAACCCGGCTGAGGCCTTGCGTCAAAATCAGCGTGATTGGAGCAGAACCGTTCAGGAGGATTCACGGCGATACGCCTATAATCCCCGATCGGAGACCAGACCCCAGCAATCTGGCGCTGTTCCATCAACTAGCTCCGCTGATCCTCAGATGTATCAGAACAATTCCAATCCGAATCCGGATATAGATATGGAGGAATTACTCTATATTAGGGAAGGGGGAGGACAGTCACAAATGCTTGCGCACTTGCTATCTAAAGCAATCCCTGCATATGACGAAATTCCACAAGACCCAAAGTCTTGGCAAATGAAGGACATAAATAAGCTACCTGAAAAGGAAAAGCTTGAATGGAAAGCAGCATGCCGTGAGGAACTAGAAGCCCTCCGGAAGCGCAATGTCTTTAAGTTGGTTGACCTACCTAAAGGTCGTAAAACCATCAGAAATCGATGGGTATTCGACGTCAAAACTGACGGACGAAAGAAGGCACGACTCGTTGCCAAGGGTTTCTCACAGATCGAGGGTATCGATTTTGATGAGATCTTCTCACCCGTGATACGTTTCGAAACTATCCGAATCCTCTTCGCCGTAGCTGCGCTTGAAGGATGGGTGATTGAAGGAGTAGATGTCAAATCAGCTTTTCTCTATGGAGAGCTCGATGAGGAAATCTATATGAATCAGCCCGAGGGCTTTGTTGTCAAAGGCCAAGAACGGAAGGTCATCCGTTTATTAAAAGCACTCTATGGCCTTAAACAGGCTGCAAGAGCGTGGTGGATCGCGCTCAATGCATCAATGGAGAAGCTAGGTTTTACTCGATGTAGAACCGACTCAGGCGTCTTTGTTTACCACAACAAGCAGTCAGGTGATTTGATAATCGCTTTGATCTATGTTGATGACGGCCTGTTCATGGGATCAAACCCAGATCTTGTTCGCAAGATAAAGTCTGACTTTAAAAATAAATGGGAAAGTCGTGATCTTGGTATTGCTAAAGAATTCTTGCGTATGAGAATACGACAAGATTCGGAAAAGCAGATCGTAACAATCGATCAGTCAGAATACCTGAAGAAGATCATTAAGCGCTTTGGCTTAGAAAATGCAAAGGCTGCTGACACTCCACTCCCAAAGGGTTATTACCCTGCACCAAATGAGGGGGAGGTGGATCCCACACTCAAAACGAGGTACCAAATGATCATTGGATCGTTGTTGTACTTGTCCATTGGAACGAGACCGGACATTGCTTTTGCAGTTGCAAAAATGTCGCAAATGTCTGCAAACCCTTCCAAAGAGCATGAGAAATACGCTCTACGGATCATCAGATATCTTGTCGGTACTCAAGACTATTCTATAATCTATGATGGTCGATCCAAAGCTTCCTTTGAAGCATGGACAGATTCAGACTGGGCATCAGACCCATCTGATAGAAAATCCCAATCGGGATATTTCCTTAAGCTTGCAGGAGGACTTGTTCTTTGGAAAAGTCGCAAGCAAAAGACAGTGGCACATTCGTCCACTGAGGCGGAAATGGTTGCTGCCAGTGAATGTTCGCGAGAGTGCGAATGGGTTACTCATCTGTTCAAAGAGCTTGGACTACAGGACATTACCAAAATGCCGTTCCATGTAGATAACCAAGGCGCGATTTTCAATGCGCAGAACCCAGTCACTGAAGGCAGAACCAAACATATAGCAATCCATCACTTTGCTATACGCGATAGAGTTCAAGATGGATTGATCGAACCACGGTTCGTTCCGGGAACAGAGAATCCGGCTGATATGTTTACCAAGCCACTTGGTCGCCAGGAATTTGAGAAATTCCGCGCTCTACTCCGAATGGAGTTTAAAGAGCCTTATACTCCACTTACGAAACCTACCCGGGATTCTAAGTGAGGGGGAGTGTTGAACATATCGCCAGATATGTCGCACCATGTGCTTGTCACAGGAAGTGACTATAAGTCACTATTACCATATATGTGAGTTTATGGTACAACCACGGACGCATGTCTTGTTTATGCATTGTTTGTACAATGGTCCGTGCGCATATTGGATTAGTATAAATACCCATGTATTTAGTACGAAAAATCCTAACTTCTTGAACACCCCAGTTCTTTGAGTTAACTAACAAGCTAGTATAGCTTCTAGATTCCCTTTAGTTACTCTTAACCAGGTTAGTTGAGCTTCCACTATGCCTTCGTACCGCTACGTCTTGAGCGCCCTTTGGGCAGCCTACGTCGGTTACATCATTAATATTCCCTTCAGGAATAGCGGTCATGGGAAAACCCTTTATATGTCAGAAACGTATAAGGTGCGATCAACGTTTCCACATGGAGTGTACTATGTCAATCCCCTTAGGGACGCCTCATGACAGGTACTTGTCGTAATGACGTTCCCAGGTTCATATGTGAAGAAGTAAGACTCAGAACCTAGATCTTTCGATCGGTTCTTTGCCAACCAGGGTAGAGTGGGCAGGTACTCGCTGTTGCCAGCGTTTCCCAAGTCCCTCTGCTATCCGGGGCCCATAACCTGTTGAAGTTCCACCTGGGCGCTAGCCGCAAGTGTACTGAAGCAACCGGCTGCAGTGGAAGTACTCTACGATACCGTTCTGACCACTTACATAGATTTGAGAGGGTGAGGCTGGTGAGAGCGGTTGAGGCTGGTAAGAGCGATGGAGGCAGTTAAGAGTCAAGAGACAACTTGTTGATATTTGACAGTTTCCTGGTCTTATATACCGTACTACTGTTTGTACCAACCAAACAAGTATGTAATGAAGATATGTAAAGGTCACGTGATGTAATCTAATCTAATCTAATCTACGTGATGGGAAAAGTTTCAACACTAAATAACACAAAAAAATTGGGGACAGGGGGAAGGCCGGTGGCGTTGGGCAACTGGATGGGTAAGGGCTGAGGGGAAAGGGCAAGGTAGTGGTGGACGCCGTTGGGCATGAGAGATAAGGCCGTTGGGCGTGAGTGGCGATGAGAGGACACTGTGGGCATGAGAAACACCATTGGGTGTGGATAGACACCGTTGGGCGAGAGGAGAAGGCTGCTGGGCATAAGAGGACACTGTTGGACATGAGCAGAGATGAGGGGACACCATTGTGACATGAGGGATGACATTGGGCGCTTGGTCACCAGAGGAGGCCATTGGAATGGCAGAGTCGGGAAAGGGAGAGTGGTGAGTGAAGAGAGCAGTACATACCGGCCAGGACACCTCTTGCTGCCCCCATGGCAGCACTCTGAGCCCCAAGCCACCCAGCACCCTCCTCCAACATGCCGCGATTGTTGACCCACAATTGTGGCACCTGTTTGTGCATCCCCCATTCATGGTGCCCATTCACGGCTACCCGTTCATGCATCTCCCGTTCGTGGCACCCATTTGGTGGTGTTTGGTCATGGTGGTGTTGGGTTCTAGGTTTGCGTTCGAAGGGCTCTCGCAGCCATCGTTGCTGCTCTTCGTGCTGGGCAGTGTCATGGATGGCTGGGTTCGGGGCGTGACATGTCAGTGATGTGATTGATTTGATGGCAGATATAATAAGGCTCACCTGGTTCAGCTGGATAAGGCAAGCTGCAGAGGATAAGGAGGGATAAAATGCTTATCCAGGTTCAACTTAGACAACAAGCTGCTCGACTTACGGTTTGACTTACGGCCTGACTTACGATGAACCAACTTCAGGGTACAGGTCCCAACAATTCATGGCATCCCATCAAACGGAAATCGGCTAACCTTCCATCAATCCCCCTAGCTCCAAAAAGCAAAACTCACTGTATCAAGGTAGGTGCGAGAGATCCCCAAACAAACCCTGGAGGTCGTGGGGATGACGGCCTAAGCAAAGGGTGCAGGCGGAAAGGATGCGTGCGGATTTGTCGCCCTTGCGTGATGTGAGGTGATACGCGCGCGAGGGGGAAGCGGAGCGTGAGCGAGCCCTTCTGGCCCGATGATTGGGGGAGGATGATCGTCCTCGGGAATGGGGGTGCATGTTGGAGCGACCTCGCTGATGGGTGTGGTAGGTGTTCGCCTAGAAAAAAGGGAGGAGGTCGTATATATAGGTCGGGGCACATGGGCGAGACACATGTCGGACCGGGAAGGGAATACACCATATAGGGGTGTGTCAGGACGGGGCGTGAAACATGTTGGACATGGGGTATGCATGTGTCAGGGGGGGACGTGCGTGAGACGTGTCAGGAAGGGTAAGGCATGAGGATCGCGCATGCATCAGGGAGGATGTCCGCAAGTCGTGTCATGGTGATGAGGGGTGGGACATGCAGGTCGCGCATGTGTCAGGGTGGAAGTAAATGATGGCCGCGTTGAAAGAAGCGTGTCGGCGGAAAAAACGAGTGGGGGGGGGGGGGGGGGAGGTGGGAATGTTGAGTCATGGAGGCGTGCATCGGTGGGGGGGGGTGGACACGTACCGTGGGTCTGTCATACCGTTCTGCCCGTAATCTGTCCTCAATTTCTTGAAAACGGCCCCTACTAAACTCTATGGGATTGAAGGCCTGGGATGTTCCAAGAGTGTCAAACCAGGCTTTCCGTACGGTGGCTTGGTACTCAATGAGGGCGCGATCAGATCTGTAGAGCCTGTGTGAACGCTCAATGTCCAATCCGGTGAAAAATTTTGCCATAGCGATGTAGTGCGATGGGGGCCAATCTTCCTCCTTCATGGTGTTCACGAAAACCTTGGAGGCGTAGTTTACCTGGTCCCAGGTGAGCTGGGAGTCGGGGCAGGCGTTTCGCGATGCCTTCGTGGTGGAAACTGGTCGGAGCTGGATGGAGTTAGCGTCGTCGCTGACGATGCCGAATGTGTCTTTGGTGGTGGAAGTGGTGGGCATGGCCGCTTCGAGACACCCGTCTTGTGTGAAGTACCATAGTTCTACCCACTCCCGTTTGCGTAGCTTGGCGCGAGCGAAGTCCGATGGACTAACGGTTTCTCGGGGGGGAATACGAACGTCGTCGGGGAAGCTGATTTTGTGGTCTTGGGTAACGGGATCGGCTGCGGGGGTGTCTTGTCGCTGGGGGGTCCTGTTTGCTTGTTCTACAACCCACGCGAGGTGACGCAGCTGCCTGGTTGCGGTCCAGGCGATGCGGAGGCTCTCTATGATGGCGGCTGGAGCCACTCCGGCGTCGACTAGAAGCTGCCTTGACGGAGCGAAGGTCTCGCTCTCGAAGTCTGGCTCAATTTCGTTGAGTGGATCTGCCGGGTCCATCTATATATGGGAAAAAAGGAGTGACGAGGACGACTAGTCCTGAGGAATGAAGGGGGGAAAGAAAGAAAGCGTACGAAAGGAAAGTAAATGAAACGTCGAAAACGAGGCGAGGAGCTTATGAGCTCGCTCGCGAGAGGAGCATGGATGCGGTGAGGACAGAGCCGATACCCGCATCCACGTGACGCTGCCAAAGAAAAAATTCAAACGCGCTCGTGCCTCGCTTGCTTGATACTCACATCTTGTACCAATTGTTTGGAACCATCCTTCTTGTTGATGAAGAAGCAAGGGGAGGCATAAGGAGATTTGGATGGGCAGATCTTTCCTGTTGCTAGACCCTTGTCGATGAATGCGTCCAACTCCTCTTGTTCCTTTTGTGTCATAGGATATGTATTTCCCCCTAGTTCCTTTGGTGCGTCCGGTGTAAGTTCAATACCATGGTCCCACTCCCTCTCCTTCGGGATCTTATCAAAGTTCTCCTTCTCGAAGAGATGAGCAAATCGATTAACATATGAGGGTCGTTTGGTTGTGGGAGGTGGTGTAGGAGTGACGGCTTCCAAGATAGGGTCTCCAGGTTTTCATTTCAGATCTGACTTTTTGGGTGCATCTTTGTCGCGCACCTCAACCATGCGAACCCGGTGTTTGCGATCATTAAGGTTAACCCTGAAATCCGAGTGTGTTATATACCATTCTGGCTCCAACAACCTCCAATCATCTCTGATCAATTCCGATCAATTCCGCTCCAATGATCTCCGATCAATTCCGATATTCCGGACATCTGTTACCTCCGCATCTCCGCACATTGCCATCGTGCATTTCATATTCATAACTCCATGCCTTTATGCATTTCATATTCATATTCCCATTTACTTATGCATCGCCTTTTCCGCATGGTCCATTGACCGACATCTCCGATGTTCGATACAGTCGCTGGCAACTTACGCCACAACTCCGGACCTACTCCGACCATCTCCGTAAAGTAATCACATTTAGGTATTTAAGCTTGTACCATACCTGTAGTTCCTCAGTTCGAATATCAACAAAGTTCACTCCTCTACTCCCCGTTCATGCCAGAGATCCTCGCTGTGGTACAATACGCCGACGACATCCTCATCTACTGCTCTTCCTCCATTGTTACTCTTCGACGAGCTCAGTACTGTGTCCGAGTCACAACTCCGACGTCGTCCGACCACTTCCACGTCAACGTGTCTCTCACCGAGATCTCTCCGAGGACCTCCGCACCTCCGACCTCTCCTCCGACCTCCTGAAATTGGGACACCTTATCCAACAAATGGTGGCGCAACACATACATTGAAGCCACGTCCCTCCCCTTCGTCATTCCTCCGCACTTCCGGAGTTCCGCTCCGGTCTCAGTCCTACGTTACCTCCGACGGACTCTGACGAAGCTCCGACTTTTCACCTACTTAACAGAGTGTTTGGTTCGGCATGTTGTTGGGCACCGGTAAAATGTTACCGCGCTGGTCGTCCAATTGATTGTGGGGTTGTGGTGTACCAACCAGTCATGTCCCAAGAGCATGTCTGTGCTCCCAATGTCCAGTACCATTGCTTCCATTGTTTCCTGATGTGCTCCCAAATCCAGTTTGACTTCGGCAAGTTGGCTCACTTTCTGTTGTCGATTTGGTGATCCATCCGCATTTAGAATTGCTATGGGTGGTATTCCTCGCGTGGGGAGGTTCTGTTCGCGTACTATTCTGGGATGGATGCATGTGCGTTCACATCCGCTGTCAACCTCAGGTCGGATAACCTTTGGTCCTCGTCGTGTTTTGAGCTGAGCTAACAGCCTGATTTCTCGTCTTTTCGGAGGGTTATCTCCCTTCACAATCTTAGTCGACGCAGCGGCTCGCTTGGCAGGGATGACATAGGTTCTATTGTCTGCAGTCATACAAGGCAAGCAAGTCCGTTTAATAGATAAGGGTCGCGACTTAGCGTCGTTTAATCGGACCCTTCGGGAAAATCCTTCTCATCGGCTTCTAAGATTGTGGTTTCATCATTCTTGGCATCTTCTTCGGACACCTTCCTAACCCTTCCAGAGTTCTTCTTCGGCTTGCGGCAGTTGCGTGCGATATGGTCTTCTTGGTCACAGTTGAAACACTTGCGACCATCTTTCTTCTTTGGAGCGCTACAGTCTTTAGCCAGATGACCGAAGCGTTGACAGTTGTAGCAATGGGCTACTCCTGCTTTGTCGATTTCCATGGCTTTGCCCTGACCACCATAAGTGGTACCCGATCCGGTGCGCATGTCGCCGCCACCTCGGATGACCAGTGCGTGTCCTTCCATCTGTCGTCCCTTGTTTCGGATCTCCTTTGCGTAATCGGTGTACGTCTTGCCATCGCTAGCCACTTGTTCAGAGATTCTGCGGTTGATGTTCTTCTCTAGGATGTATTTCCCAGTTTCTTTGCCAAGGTTTGACAGTTTCAAGAGTTCTTCGAATTCATGCAAGAATTCATCAACGGTATGTTTCTCTTGTTTCAGGACTTCAAGTCTGGCTTTGGCAGCGACCGACTTGTTGGCGATGGAGAATCGTGTGGCGATATCATTGGAAAAACCTAGCCAGGTGATGTTCTCGTTGTCAACGGCAAGAGCGTCTAACTTGTTACTGGCCCAGTGCCTGCCGGACCCTTCCATCATGCGAGATAGTACCGCAAGAATCTTCTGATCGTCTGTGAGGCTCTTTTGGAACCTGATGTATAGTTTGGTGGCTTTCCACCACTCGTCAAAGGTGTATCTGTCTTTGAACATCCCAGGATCCTTGATGATCTTGGATGTATCCATTGTTTGTACAGCCGGAGCTTCTGCCATGTCTAGAGTCTGCGGAGGAGAAGAGGGGTCAGGTTGTTGGGATGAAGATGGGGTTCGGGATACAGGTAAGGATTGAAAATGAGTCCCTGTTCTAGGCGTCTGTTCGATATCTGACTGCGCGGAGTCAAAAGTAAATTCATCAGGGGACTCATTGGCGGAATCGGTGGCAAAACGTTCAGAGTATTTCCTCTGTAAATCTTCAAGGAATCTCTGTTCCTGCGCGTCTGTTGGTCGTGAGAAGGGGTCAAGTCTCTCGTTTCGTGCCCAACGGTTGTACTCGGTCTGTTGTTCTTCGGTGGTGAAGTGGGCGTAGATCTGCTGCTTCGAGTAAGACGTGATGATGTGGCTCTGGGACGTCTCAATGTGAGCGTCCTAATCAATCTTCTGATAACGGTTGCCTGGACACCAATAAACTCTCTGATCTCTGTGATCCGACCTGTCTGAGGTCCTTCTTGAACGCGAAAGCTTTCGAGTTCGTTCTGTCGGGCGTTGTAACGCGCGATCGGGTGTTGCCGAGCAAGATGGATGCTCTCTGCTATCTCGCTGTGGGGGCGATGCTCATCGTTGTCTAGTTCTTCGTCAAGCACCTGCTGTAGGATGCGACGGATCTCCGATTCAATGTACTGCTGGATAAGCGTAAAATCGATACTGTCTCGAGGACTTAGCTCCTCCTGTCGGGCTTCTGGCATGCTGAATGGGTTACTGGTGAAGTCTTCAAAGAAGCGCGACGTCTTGACTCGTCTGGTAGTTGCTCTCTTTGCTCTGGGCAAACCTAACGAGATTTAGCAACTTGTTATGCTTAACAAACCGTTCCAAGGTTCGGGCAGAGTATGCAGGAAAGTGGAAAGGCGAAGAGCAAAGTGATTGCTAAATCTAAGGAATCTACTACAGTACAAGAGGTTTATATAGGTACTGACTATAGGCGGTAGCGGATGAGTCAGTACTGCAGAAGGCAGTGCGCATGAGTAAGGCGACTGCGGAAGGCTATGTACAGTGAGTAAGCTGACTGCGGAAAGCGAGTCAGCGCGGGAGCGAAGTATACTAAAGGGGATGACGAAGTAATGTAATGAGTCAGACTGGGAATCGAAGGTTGCGAAAGTAGACATTAGACATAGTGAGTTTGTAAGAGGGCGCCGAGTCGGGCCGATAAGTAAAAGATATGATGTGGTCCTCATACCGTAGAGTCCGTAACAGGTATACTAGGGGTACAGTCCGCTTGACATAGAGTAAACTACATCGATCCGAGGATCTACGTATGCAAGAAGAACAAGCGGCGCAAAGCTCCGTCGAGCTGATAAGTCCTCGCGCCAGGACGGGGGAGTCTGTTGTAAACAAACGTGTTAGTATGTGCGCCTGAATATTGGGCCGCGCGCGCTGGGGGGTGTCTGCACCCTACCCCCCAAAGAAGTGCCTGTGCAGTTCTTACCCTTCGATCATGTTCGCTTGCCAGAGGGGGCTGCACCCCTTTGTACCCAGCGCGCTACCACACGACTACCGCCAATGGTTGTGTTGGGCGTTGGATGATCCCTAAAGGCAAATGCCCCTGGGTTGTCCATGATGAATTTCCCGAAGACGTCCCAGATGGAAGTGTTCCTCGAGAAGGTGGGCATGTCTGGGGGCCTGGTGGGGTGGTGCAGACATTTGTAGAATACATGGGCGAAGTCCTCGGCGGACCTCGATCCACAGTCGCATTGTTCAATTTTGTCACCAATATTGAACCTATGTCTATAGTGGCCAATTGGAGCGTGACTGGTGAGGCTGCGAACCATTTGTGCCATGAGGGATTGGGAGTGGCCCACATCCTTAAGCCAAGTGCCGCCCTTAAGGTGGGATGGCTTCATTCATTTGGCCCGAGCGTGGTCTTGACGTCTGACGCACGATCTCGGGAATTGATAGTGACGGCCAATGTACTTTGGGGACTGGTAGGGGTTGTTCCACTCGCCGAGCATGTCATCTGTGAACTGCTTTGTGTTGAAGTCAAGGGATCTGGAGGCCGACTCGCCACACTCAATGCGTATTGAGGAAGCGAAGTCGTGCACTACATGGTGGGGTTCAAAGCCATGGTCCGAGCAATCAGGGACATGGTGGAAGAAAACCTTAGATTTCAGACCTGGTTCCTCAAACCAAGGGACCAGGTTGCTGATGATGGTGAGCGCAGTTGCCTGCGAGGAGTGGAGATCTGGGTCAGTGGCACGCCGGATGGCGTTGACCGAGTCGGTAAAAATGTGGATTTCTTCCAGTTTGGAGAGACCCCCTAGCAGACTGACCAGGTTGGAAAACCCGTGTCCGATGGCTAAGGTTTCAGTGTCGTTGGAGACTGCGAGGCCACCAGCTGCCCAGTCTTTGTTGATGGAGTATCCCATGTGCCAGGTTTCCCAAGCTGCAACAGCTTGATGGCCCGACGCTAGGGAGGGAACGGCCGCATCAGTGACAATGATGGCGGATTTGTTAGAGCAGATGTTGGCATCGAACACCTTGTTAAGGGTGATGAGGCGCAGCTTCCTGGCTTCAGCTCGCTCCTTAGCGGTTTTGCCGCGGATAAGAGTGATGTTGTGGATGATATGGTCGGGGAAGCAGTCGACTTCTGAAGAGACAATCCAAGGCTCCTCGGGGTCGTACTTGTGGTCTTTGTAAACTAGCAATGGCCATTGATTGCCACATACAGTTATTTCGCCGCTGCGAAGTTTGTCTTGAACCCTGATTCAAATTTGGCAAGTCATGTCAAATGAGAAGAGCACAGACAAGTAACTCACCCCTTATCCTGCCAATCTAAACCAGTGGGACAGAGAAGCTGCCCTGTGACTGTATGGTGGAAGCCTTGGTTAGTCTTGATGTTTCTGGAGAGGGGGGGATTCAATGCCGAGCCTCTCTTGGTTATTCAATCTAACACCACGCCTTTCAGTCCCTTGGTGTTGTCAGATCTGGCATTCAATATGCCCTTCTGTGTTATGGATTCACTATCCATGGCATTGATCGCTCGGACAAGATACAAGACATAGAGGCTTTATCTGATTAATGGCCAGTTTCATCTTATCTATTGGTTTCATGCTTACTATTCACTTTTACATCATTTGGGCCCCGGCCTCTGCTTACTCACTACAGTATGGTCATCATTACCATATCTAGATGGTTACTCTCACACATCCTTGACATTGTGTTACTTATTGGACTATACTTAGATACTCTGACTCACGCCGCAGCAGTTACCATAGACACCTACTCCGGGTCCGCTTCTGGAGTCAGACCGGAACCGCTCTAGAGTCATCTAGATGACTCGACCTTCTAGTATATATAGGATAGATACATTGCATGTATTCCCCAGATCTAGCAATCACCTTGGTATCCACCTTTGCTACTTAAGCCTCTCTGCCTAAGCATCACATGGGTTTGTCAACCATAACATTCTGACACATAGTCAACCTACAGTGTGCCGACTGAGACAGTGTAGCAAAGGCATACAATGTATTGAGTGAGTCGGCAACAGTGGCCCGCTAGGGCTCCAGCGGAGCGGCATTGGCTGCACTATATGAACCAGCAATGCCTGTACTGTATGAACTGGCATTGTCTGTACTATATGTACCAGCATTTCTGACCTAGCAGCTATTTGTGAGGTGGCAATGGCCTGTATTATATGTACTGGCAAACCATCCACTTGCAACTACTATCTATAATACCATCAGCAAACCCTGGGTGAACTATATAGCCCTGTGCAGGTCTGTGCAGATTATTGCAGGGCTGAAGTTCCAAAGACAAGGTATATGCTACATACAGCTCTGTGAAAGCTCTGTGCAGAGTCTCCACTGTTGAAACTTTTCCCATCACGTAGATTAGATTAGATTAGATTACATCATGTGACCTTTACATATCTTCATTACATACTTGTTTGGTTGGTACAAACAGTAGTACGGTATATAAGACCAGGAAACTGTCAATATCAACAAGTTGTCTCTTGACTCTTAACCAGCTCCATCGCTCTTACCAGCCTCAACCACTCTCACCAGCCTCACCCTCTCCAATCCAAGTAAGTGACTAGAACGGTTAAGTAGAGTACTTCCACTGTAGCTGTGTTGCTCAGTACATCTGCGGCTAGCGCCCAGGTGGAACTTCAACAGGTTATGGGCCCCGGATAGCAGAGGGACTTGGGAAACGCTGGCAACAGCGAGTACCTGCCCACTCTACCCTGGTTGGCAAAGAACCGATCGAAAGATCTAGGTTCTGAGTCTTACTTCTTCACATATGAACCTGGGAACGTCATTACGACAAGTACCTGTCATGAGACGTCCCTAAGGGGATTGACCTAGTACACCCCATGTGGAAACGTTGATCGCACCTTATACGTTTCTGACATATAAAGGGTTTTCCCGTGACCGCTATTCCTGAAGGGAATATGTCATAAGGAATCATTTAATTGTTTTCTTGAATCATATTCATAACACATCACTGATTGGGAACCCTTTCTTAGATTCATCTACAATGTCTACCTCTCGCTCTGCTCTTGACATCATCACCCCCTTCGACGGTATCGACTACCAGAGCTGGGCCGAAAAAATGAAATCTTACCTCCTCCATCAAGGAGTCTGGCGCATCGTCTCTGGCGACATCACTCGTCCCGTGATCGCTGACTTCACCACCACGGTCTCCACCCCTGGGGCCACTGCTGCTGCTCCCCCTGTGCTGACTACCACGGTCGACCAGCCCGGCTTCCGTAAGGAAGAAAAAGCCTGGATCAGGGACGACGACGTAGCTCTTGGGGCGATACGCCTGAAGGTCTCTGAAGCGATCAGACGCCACATCAAGGACAGCACCTCGGCACTTGGCGCGTGGAAATCGCTGAAAGATAACTACTCCAAGGTATCCCCGGCTGTCATCTTCGGCGACTTCAAGACCGCCGCCACCTTCAAGCTATCTGGACGCGACCCCGTGCCTGAAATCGAACGCCTGGGGTCTCTTTTCGCTCGGCTCGCCGATTCAAACTTTGTCGTCCCCGATCTGATGCAGGCAATGATCCTCGCCAATGCGATTCCCGACGCCTGGTCGTCACTCTCCACCGCCCTTTTCCAGGTCTATGACGCCGACGATTTTACCTACAAAGCCGTCGCCGAGAGCATCATCTCGGAATACAGGCGCAAGTATTCGGTCGGGTCTACTCGTGCGTCCAATGAGCAGGCCCGGAAAATTTCCGGGACAAAGCGAAAGGGGCAGGACCCCAAATGGGAAAGGCAGCAAAAGCCGAGTACCTCGCAGAACGATGCTGACGAGCAGCCTAACTCGTCCGACCCAAGTACCGCTTCTGAGAAGAAGAAGGGAAAGGGACGCTGGCGCAATCAGAAGAAGAGCGCCAACAATGCGGACAACACGTCCGACCATGTGGAAGAAACGATTGAGTTTGTTGCTCCCGCCATCCACTTCCCTCCTCTTCCGCCACCATCCTTCACAACCGTCACTGGGCACGGAAAAACGATGAGTACCGCCCAGCCAGACTCTCAAAGAATGCAGTCGCTCCTTCAGCGAATGAACCCGCCTCCATCCCAGTACACCGGGCTTCCTTCGGGCAAGCCGTCTGCGTGGAAAAAGAACGATCACATCCGTAAACTCGCGCGGAACATTGGTGCTCGTCCCTCTGGATCGAACCTTCGTATCCTAGACACCATCATTCCTGACATCGACGAAAGGCCGGCTAAACAGCGTCGCGTAGCCCCGTTGATAGAAGAATCGCTGAAAATGATGGACATAGACCATCAAAGCGAGCGGATGGGGCCGGATCAATTCGAAGATGGGCTGATCGAACTTGACGGTTCGTCACATTCTTCTCTCAAACCTTACCAAATGTGGAAAGCTAATTATGTCTCTCAACAGACGTATAATATATTAGCCAGTACCACTACAGAGTGCGTAGATCACTTCAGCAGTGATCTACACAAAAAATATATTAAACATTTTGCCTCTTGTACACACTGTAAGGAAAAAGAACGCGCTCAGTGGATCTTAGATTCCGGCGCATCATTACACTTTACCCATGAGTTTAAAGACTTCGCGTACTACAGGCCTCTCAAGGCTAAGCGATTTGTCCAAACAGCTGCAAAGGGAAAGAAACTGGAAATTCTCGGAGTTGGGGCCGTTCCAGTATGGCATACCCTAAATGGGGAAATAAAAACCCATCTTCTCCGACCCGTATTCTACATTCCGGACATGGACACACGCCTATTGTCCCTAGGCGTCTTCCTTAATCACGGTTACAAAGTAGACGGAATGCGTGGAGAAATCAACATCTCCAAAGGACAGAACAAAATACAGTTCTCGCCTCACATTCTTGGACAAACCATTTATTGGTTAGACACTGAAATACGCTATGACCAAATCCATGCGATCTCTAGCGAAATCACTGTTGAAACCTGGCATAAACGCCTTGGCCACCCAAATGACCAGGCACTCAATAAGATTCCCACCAGTACCAAAGGAGTACCCAAAACATTAGTATGTGAGAAATCACAGGAAAACTGCACAGGGTGTCTCAAAGGGAAAATGCCGAATCAGTCATACCCCAATTCAATGACCAGGGCTGTCAAACCCTTCGATCTGATTCATTCAGACCTGAAACAGATATCCACGGCATCGTACCACAAGTACAAATATTTCCTTACCTTTTTGGATGATTTTTCTTCCCATGTCTGGGTCGTCTTGCTTAGGAAGAAGTCAGGCGCCATCACGGCGCTGAAACAATTCCTTGCGATGATCCAGAATCAATTCGCCGCCACCCCTAAAAAATGGCGGGTTGATGGAGGTGGAGAATTTGACGAATACAAGGATGTACTTGCCGATCATGGAATTCTGATCGACGTCACGCTCCCATATCAGCACCAGCAGAATGGTAGAGCAGAAAGGATCAATCGAACACTATGGGAAAAATCTCAGGCATTGCGCTTCGATGCATGCTTACCGCCCATGTGGTGGGAATTCTGTTTGGAACACGCAGCATTTCTCTATAACAGAACCCCCATGCAGCGTCTTGAATGGAAAACCCCTTACTTCAGGGTGACCAATGAGATCCCCGACATGTCCAGCGTCAGAGTATTCGGATGTCAGGCATATGTATATATCCCAAAGGAGAAACGTAGGAACTCCCTGGAATCAAGATCCCGATTGATGATTTATCTCGGATCGAAACCAGGGGTCAAAGGATACCGCTTCATGGATCCTGGGACTAACACGATTTTCATGGGCGGGAAAGCTATCTTTGATGAAAGCAAGTACCCTAGATGCCACATCGACCCGTTGCCAGAAAACCACCCAGAAATGGAAAACCCAGAGCCGGCTGATGAGTTTGAGGATCTCATTCCCAGCAGCAATGATGATGATAGCCACACCGAAACACCTCATAACCCAGTTCCCATTGAACAGGATCAACCTGAATCAGACAACGAATTGCCTGCCAGTGAGCCTGATGACGAGCCGCGAGTACCCACTCCGGAACCCGAGCAAGTACCAGATCGACCGATCAGGGAACGACGAGTTCGGAAGATGCCAGGAAGCATCTATGGGGAAGACACTCCAGCGTCTGATCTTGAAAAATTAGATCGAAGAAGGAGATTGGGTGGTCAAACGGCATGGATGAATGACCTCCTGATGGAGGCGATATCAGTCCAAGTTGGCATCGTTGAAATGTCCCATAAAGACATATACCCTCTTCCAAATAAAGAAGACTGGTATGCGGCTGAATGTAAAGAGCTAGACATGCTCAAACGCCGCGGGGTGATCACGGAGCTAGTACCCCTGCCTGCAGGGAGGAAAGCTCTAAGGAACAAATGGGTCTATAACGAAAAATCCGACAGGCGTCTGAAAGCGCGCCTCGTCGCAAAAGGCTTCTCACAGGTAGAAGGGATCGACTTTGATCAGATCTTCTCACCAGTCGTAAGATATGAAACCGTCCGATTAATACTGGCATTGACAGCCCTTGAAGGGTGGTTCATGACTCTTTTGGACGTCTCATCAGCCTTCCTCTATGGAACGCTCCGTGAAGTCATTTACATGCGACAGCCTGAGGGCTACATAGTAAAAGGGAAAGAACACCTCGTGTACCAACTATTCAAAGCTCTATATGGACTTAAGCAGGCCGCATTAGCCTGGTGGAGGGAACTTGATTCCTCCATGAAAAAGCTCGGCTTTGTCCGGCTTCACTCCGATGCGGGAGTGTTCATTCACAAAAGTACCAACGGGGAAATTGTAATTGCCGTCATCTATGTCGACGACTCTGCTTTTCTCGGCACAAACCAGGAATATACGCTAGAGAAAAAGAAGGCCTTTATGACCACATGGGAATGTAGGGACCTAGGGCACCTTGTGCCTGATGGGGAACCGAAAGAATTTCTCTCTATCCAAATAAGGCAACGCGGGAAACGTATCTTCATCGATCAAGTACCTTACCTTGAGAAAATACTCGAACGAATGGGGATGAGCGAATCTAACGCCACCCATACCCCACTTCCTACGGGCTACAAACCCATGATGTCCGAAGATGAACCCAATGCAGAACTTCGATCAAAGTACCAATCCGTCATCGGATCACTTCTATATCTGATGATTGGAACGAGGCCAGACATCTGTTTTGCCGTGATTAAAATGTCACAGTTTTCCGCAAATCCCACCAAGCGCCATTTAGAAGTGGCTAGGGACATTTGCAGGTATCTGAAGGCGACAAAAAATTACGCAATCATGTATGATGGCGACTCAGGGAAAGGAATCTATGCATTCACAGACTCCGACTGGGCGTCAGATGAGAACACGAGGAGGTCTACCACCGGCTTCTTCATATCACTGGCGTCTGGAGCGATAACATGGGTATCATCGGCGCAAAAGACCATCGCCCTCTCTTCTACAGAAGCAGAGTATATGGCGCTATCAGATTGCAGTCGCGCAGCAACATGGCTGAGAAGCATGCTTGCCGAACTTGGAATGCAGATCGGGTCAGTACCGATCTACGGAGATAACAACGGCTCCGTCTTTATCGCATCCAACCCTGTAACTGAGAAGCGATCCAAGCACATTGATGTGCGATTCCACTTCGTCAGAGAAAAAGTCTCCGAAGGAATTATTACGGTCAAATTCATCGAAGGAGTGAGTAACCCTGCAGACCTTTTGACTAAGAATCTGGGGAAAATCCTCTTTTCCAAGTTTATCCCATACTTCGGACTGATAAAGAACTAGGCGAAACAAAAGTACCTATATATATGTGGGAAAAAGTAAGATGTATTTAGAAGTATGTACTAAATATGGGGGGGTGTTGAAACTTTTCCCATCACGTAGATTAGATTAGATTAGATTACATCACGTGACCTTTACATATCTTCATTACATACTTGTTTGGTTGGTACAAACAGTAGTACGGTATATAAGACCAGGAAACTGTCAAATATCAACAAGTTGTCTCTTGACTCTTAACTGCCTCCATCGCTCTTACCAGCCTCAACCGCTCTCACCAGCCTCACCCTCTCAAATCTATGTAAGTGGTCAGAACGGTATCGTAGAGTACTTCCACTGCAGCCGGTTGCTTCAGTACACTTGCGGCTAGCGCCCAGGTGGAACTTCAACATTTAGAAATAAAAATATCATTTTTTGTTTATTTCTTACACAATGTGTGACAAAACTACCCCCACCCCCTTCTCCTCCCCCTGCTCCAAGTCAGACTCCCCATGCAGACCCTTCCAAGCACGAGGGGCCCGAAGTGCACGTGCGCTGCCAGCACAGAACAAGGCAGCGCATGTCTGATGTAATCAGGGTCCTCATCACATCAGACCCTGCCTCAATCGATGATCAGGTGATCGCTCGGCGTCTTACAACCTCAGACTTTCCCACCAGCCAAAAACCTGTAAGCCATTCAGGATAAGTCTTAACATGTTAAGGACTTGTAATTTCTTGAATGCTTGGATATATGTCTTGAAAGATGTTTTGGAATACTTGAGCATTGAAAGGGCCAAGACAGTATCAAGAACAATAAAATTCTCTTGGAAATTATGCACCCTTGAGAGCTTTGAGAGGTATCTTGAGAGTCTTGAATGCCTTGAACACCATCTTGAAATCTTGGCAATCCCTCAAGAAACTCCAAGACACTTCAAGAAAAGTTCAAGTAAAAAGACATTTTGCTGATGAGGATTATGAAGGAAATCCAGAACATCCTTGGGCTGTTTTGTCTTGAAGCCAAGGCAGTCCAAACTATCAGTAGTCCAGGATACATCACAGATTTGAAAACTGTTATTGACTCTACAGTGCAGTGAAACCAGCCTGACCAGCCTCTCACCCAAGGGTTACTTGATTTGAACGCCTTGTCAAGTCTTGCTCCCTCTCCACCAAAGGTCTCCATGAGAATGAAGAGAATTAGCTCTTCAAACACAAATCCTCGAAGTGAGGGGTTGGAGACATCAGAGAAGGCATTTGCAATCCATCCTTTGCTTGTTGTTTCGTTGTGCTTTTTGAAATGCCTACAGAGATCTGGAATAATCAATGGCTCATTAATGTAGACAGGATAGTTGGCTTTGAGGTCATAAACCGAAACAGCCATCTGCTTCTCCAAAGAAGCAATGCCCAGCACAATTGCTTCATGCATTTGACCATCAATGCCAAAAGTTCATTCACTTCTGACCATCCACCACCACATCACAATTCAGTGTAAGTGTTGTATCAATTTGCCTGCTATTTGTTATGGGGTCAATAAATATACCAATAATTGAGGTACAACACTCACCATCCTTTTTCTTGAAGGGCTGACCCGCTGAATCAATTGGTCCATAGCTGTATATCCTTGCCCAAAGAGCTCCTGAAAGAGATGGTTCCTTCTCCTCCAAATCCATTGAGTCTGTAAGAGTGAACCCAGTTGTATGCTTGACAAATTCTGTAAGAGTACAGTGGCACAAATGTTTTCTGCAGAAATGAAAAGGTTAATGAGACTGGCTGCAAAGTGGTAGCTACAATAGTGAGATAAAAAAACAAAGTGTGCTGTATCATGTTGAAACATTCAAACATGGATGTATTGACAGTCAATCACATGACTACAATCATGTGTTTTACCATGTGGCCTTACCACATGAAGTGTTCTAGACTTAGAACAATCTAGACTTGCTCTAGATCTCTGAGTCATCTCTGTGACTCATGCTGTGGACCACAGCCTTGATGCTGTGTATCAAGTGATATTCCATAGTGTTCTATCACATTCTAGCCAATAGCATTACTAGCTTATTATTGGTCTGTGCACACTCTTGTAGATATAAATACTGCATGTGTTATGATCGTATTTTCACTTTTCACTTTATCTTATCTTATCTCAATCTTATCTTATCTACATCATATCATACATGAGGACATCTTATCATTATCACGCAGCATGACGCTGCCACAATGCAGCCTCATGGAATTTACATATATAAGTAGGGTACTTTCACTTGTATTCGATAGCTTGTTCTCTTGAGATTCCCGCTGGGTCTCTTGGCAATACAGTTCTCTTATCATCTTTCCACTTCGTTCCTAAGTTTGGGCTCGCGACGTCGTTTGACTTAGCGTCGCCTCAACAGAAGAACAAGCTCTTTCTACTCGCCCGCCCAAACACACACTTCATCATCACTATCCCCGCCGTTTCGCACTTTTGCGTTAAAAGTCGCACCTCGTTATTACACGCGGACCCTAGCGTTAAGGGGGATCTCCCGGACTTCAGGGATAAGAAGAGAAACGCTTGGTGCACCCACCATATCTAGCATTGCCGTTTGAGACACATAGGGAAACGTTGAGCCCGTCCCGTGTCGAGGTGACCAAAGGCTGATGCAACTAACCTTCGGGAAAGCTGCTGGCGCGTGTGACGGTTGGAGAGAGCAGACCGTACACGTCTAGATCGCAAAAGGTGTTCCAACCCCCGACCCTATTTCAGGATATCGACCAGTCCAGCGCGCGTAGGGGATCTGACCACATGGACTTCATTTTTCCTAGATCTTCCTTTGCTCGGGTAAATCGGCTACCTGGGTAAACAGATTGCTCTTTGGGTTTTTTCTTTTAGATTTTTTCTTGCCTAAGCATTAGAACAGGTACTACTGTTCAAAAAACAACCACTCCCCCTCATCACACCCCCTTACCTCCGTTACCACCGTTCAATCACCCCCCCCCACAAAACAACAATCGTGGAAGGAAATTAGAAGTCGCCGCTGATCCCGGCAAATACAGTGCCTCACAAAACTGATTCAATGTTTGTTGCTTTTTGAATACCTTCAAGATAACTCTGCAAAGAATATCAATTGAATTAAACTCTTGGTATATAATTGAAAGCCCTACTTCAGGGCTTTCAGAATATAAAGGAATCATATGATTTAGATCAGAATCCATGGAGATATGATTAAATTAAATCAGCAACTCATTGAATCAGTTTTGTGAGTACCTATGGCAATTATCAGAATCAAATGCTTCACTGTTTGTATGGTAACCAGTTGTCATGACTTACTGATGGAACTTGAATAGAACCCTGATGGGTTGTCAAGGAAAGTTGTATAAGAAGAATCCAACCTCAACAGCCTCCATAATTAATCATGCGCCCTATCTCCTCTTCCCACAAGGAAAACATTCTTTCTCTGGCCTCCAATGGTCACTCCACTTGTCATATTGCCTCTAACCTGGGTGTCAGCCAGCCAACTGTCTCCAGAGTGCTTCAGAATCTTCTTCCTCATTGCAATCTCTCTTCTGGTGGTCGTCCATCCAAGCTTTCTCCCACCAACACACAAAACATACTTTCACAAATCACCTCAGGGAGAGCCTCCAATGCTGTGCAGGCTACCAAACACATCAACACTGTCATCTCCAATCCTGTCTCCCCAGAAACTGTGAGAAGAAAACATGAATTCAAGGCTGTAACAAAGAAGAAAAGACCTTTCTTAAAGGCCATACATCCGAAGAGGCGGTTGGCATTTGCTATGAAGCACAGGGAATGGACAGTGGAGGACTGGAAGAGGGTCATTTGGGATGAGACCAAAATCAACAGGTTTGGGTCAGATGGCAAGGAATGGGTCTGGAAAAAGAAGGGTGAGGGGCTTATTGAAAGAGAGGTTCAGGGCACAGTCAAGTTTGGGGGAGGAAATATTATGGTTTGGGGTTGTATGGGTTGGGAAGGTGTGGGGAGACTTGCAGAGATTGAGGGGAGGATGGATGCTGATCAGTATGTGTCCATTTTGGAGGACAATTTGCTGCCCAGCATGGAGGAGAGTGGAATCTCTGAAGAGGAGATCATTTTTCAGCAGGACAATGACCCCAAGCACACCTCCAAGAAGGCCAAAAAATGGATGGACAGCAAGAATATTGCTCTGCTGGATTGGCCTGCACAGTCCCCAGACCTCAATCCTATTGAACACCTCTGGGTTCATATTAAAAGGAAGTTGAATGAATATCCAACACCACCCAAGGGAGTCTGGGAGATTTGGGACAGAGCAGCAGAGGTGTGGAATAATATAGAGCCAGAAGTGTGTCAAAACCTGATAGAAAGTATGCCAAGAAGGGTAGAGGCAGTAATCAAAGCTAAGGGGGGTAATACCAAGTACTAAAGTATAAAATACTGTATTTATTGTACATACTCACAAAACTGATTCAATGAGTCCCTGGAGTAATTTGATCATATATTGATCATTTTTTATGGGAATTACATAATTATTGCAGATTCCGAGAGTCCTGAAGCAGGGCCTATAACCAGGTACCAATACCTTCTTTTGATTGGCATTATTTGCAAAGTTATTTTGAAGGTATTCACAAAGTAGCAAACATTGAATCAGTTTTGTGAGGCACTGTACAATGGATCCAAAGCAACGTTCACAGTATGGTGGACTAAGATGCTCGCATGGCTTAGGGTCAACCGAGAGCTATTCAATGGAGAAGAAGAAGTGTGCATTGCAGTGTGGTCGCGATTGGATGGTCCCACGGCAGGAGTTTACGGGGAAACCTGTTTGAATCAATGTATGGAATCAGAAGACTGGCCAACATACCGAGAGCTAATTGGCGAAATCACAACGAGGTTTCGTCCCACCA
Organism: Entoloma clypeatum; assembly: GCA_963565915.1. NCBI lineage: Eukaryota > Fungi > Basidiomycota > Agaricomycetes > Agaricales > Entolomataceae > Entoloma > Entoloma clypeatum. Next base: position 4,426,918 of record OY751486.1, on the reverse strand, counting down.
CTGAGATCAAATGGGCCCAATCCAAAATCGAGAGCTTTAAGCAAGGTTCAATGAAGACCGATGATTGGATTACGCAATTCGGGACCCTGGTAATCAAGGGCAAAATTGAGGAAAGGCACGGTGTAACCCTTTTGGAAAGAAACGCCAAGGAATCTATCATGCAACAACTCTTCCAGCAAGGAAGGAGAAAGTCCACGGTGCAGGGCACCTGTGAAGAAATTTTGGCAATTGGCAGAGCGGAAGAGACTTTCGCAGCAAGACCAGGCATGAGGACTGGCAATAACTTTGGACAACAACGTAACACATGGGGCAATCGGCCCGCATATGCACAACAGCAGCAGCAACAACAGAGGCCCTTTGGGCAACAACAGAATGGGGGTTACTGTCCTCAACAACAAAACGGTCGGCGGCAACAACAGCAGCAACCACGATGGGATCCAAATGCAATGGATGTCGATAGGAACCAGAGACGCGCTCCTGGGAATTGTTATAACTGCGGCGGACAGGGGCATTTTGCCCGAGATTGCAGACGGCCGCAGCACAGGGTACAAGCAGCAATGATTGAACAGATCGACAAACAAGAGGAGGAGGAAATTTTGAGACATATCAATGTGAGGCGTCAAGCGCACCAAGCTAATAAAGGACATGTGGAAATAGCAGTGTTTGAAGCATGCAACCTAGGAAAAGCTAAAATTATTGTTGGACATACTTGGCTGAAACGCCATAATCCAGAAATTGATTGGGAAAAAGCGGAAATTAAATTATCAAGATGTTCAGAAGAATGTGGCATGCGTCGAACACGTTACTTAAATAAAACTGCAAGGACCAGATGGGGTGGAAGAATGGAAGAAGGAAATGAGGAAGAAGTGAAGGAGGAAGTAATCCACATGCTCAGGGCAGCTAAGGGAGAACCCTCAGATGAAGTACCGGTGGAACAGGTTGTCCCCCGGAAATATCACAAATATCTATCAGTCTTTGAAAAGAAAGCATTGGAGAGATTACCAGTCAGGAAACCATGGGATCACGCTATAGACTTAAAACCGGATTTCGTACCAAAAAAGGCCAAAGTCTATCCCCTGTCACTGGATGAAAGAAAAGAAGTATCCGAATTTGTAAACGATCAATTACGCAAAGGATATATTCGACCTACCAAGTCACCACAAACTTCGCCAGTATTCTTTATACCCAAAAAAGATGGAAAGAAACGAATGGTACAGGATTACCGACATATTAACAGCTGGACCGTTCGCAATAATTATCCACTCCCATTGATTCTGGAACTGATCGATAAATTAAAGGGAAAGAAAAAGTTTACCAAAATGGACCTCAGATGGGGGTATAACAATGTACGCATCAAAGAAGGAGACGAGTGGAAAGCGGCATTTACAACCCCAGATGGAGCCTTCGAACCAACAGTTATGTTCTTCGGATTGAATAATTCCCCAAGCACGTTTCAAACCATGATGAACGACATATTTAGAGACTTGATTGATCAAGGAGCTATATTGATGATATATTGGTAGCAACTGAAGGAGAAAAAGGACACAGTGAAATCGTGGAGGAAATTCTAAAAAGATTACGGGAAAACGACTTATTCTTAAAACCGGAAAAATGTTTCTTTGACAGAGACAAAATAGAGTTCTTAGGGTTAATTATTGGGAAAGACGGAATTTGAATGGATCCTTCAAAAGTAGACGCCATCAAACAATGGCTGAGACCAACAAAAGTCAAAGAAGTCCAGTCGTTTCTAGGATTGGCCAATTTCTATCGAAGATTTGTCAAAGACTTCTCTAAAGTGGCAGGGCCATTACATAAATTAACAAGGAAAGAAACAATCTGGAATTGGAAAAAGGAACAGGAGGAAGCGTTTGATATGCTAAAGAAATTATTTACGGAAGCACCTATATTAGTATCTCCCGATCCGGATCAGAAGTTGAGAGTAGAATCAGATGCATCGGACTTTGCTACAGGAGCAATTCTATCTATGGAATGCGAGGATGAGAAATGGAGGCCATGTGCCTTTCTATCTAAAGGATTGAATGACGTGGAACAAAATTATGACGTACACGATAAAGCAATGCTGGGCATAATTCGAGCGCTGGAAGCATGGAGACACCACCTTGAAGGAGCCAAACATGAGGTCGAGATCTGGACCGATCATAAAAACCTCGAGTACTTCATGCAGGGATGAAAGCTTAATCGCAGACAAGCATGCTGGGCGTTGTATCTAACACGTTTCAATTTCAAATTAATACACAAGGCTGGCACCTCAATGGGAAAGGCGGATGCTCTTTTGAGAAGGGTTGATCATAGAAAGGGGGTGGAAAATGACAATGAAGATGTAACATTATTAAAACCCGAATACTTCCACTTGCGAGCAATGGATCGAGGTCACATACTTATTGATGGACAAGAAAGTAAACTATTAAAACGCATCAGGGATGCCAAGGAGTTTGATGAACAAGTGTTGAAAGCAGTGGAAGAGTTAAAAAAGACAAATACCAAAACATTGCATGCAGATGAATGGCACGAGGAGCAGGGACTCTGGTTACATTGAGGAAAAGTTTATGTTCCGAAAAGTCAGGAACTCAGGGAGGAAATAATTAAATTACACCACGACAACCCAGTTGCAGGACACCCAGGGCAGTGGAAGACCCTGGAATTGGTTACACATAATTATTGGTGGCCTAGTATTACAAACATGGTCAAAGCATACGTTGAGGGCTGTGACAGATGTCAATGATCAAAAAATGTGCCTCAACCACTAGCCGGTAAATTAAAAGCAAACACGGAACATGGGGTACAACACAGTATTAGTCGTGGCTTGCAGATCGACAAAGCAATCACACTTTATCAAAACACGCAATGAAGTCTCAGCTGAAGGATTAGCTAAACTATATCAGGACGAAGTCTGGAAACTTCATGGACTGCCGGAATCATTAACGTCAGACCGAGGACCACAATTTGCGGCAATATTTATGAAGGAACTAAATAAAATATTGGGGATCACAACTAAATTATCAACAGCATATCATCCGCAAACAGATGGACAGACGGAACACATCAACCAGGAGTTGGAGCAATATCTAAGATCATTTATTTCCCATCAGCAAACAGATTGGCCCAAATGGATGGCAACCGCGGAGTTTGCCTATAATAATAAAATTCACACGGCAACTCAGTTTTCACCGTTCTATGTAAATTATGGGTTTAACCCTAGGATGGGCGTAGAACCTCGGAGGGCAGAAAAGTCAGAACCGGCAAAAGAATTCGCAGAGCGAATGAAGAAGATTCATGAGGAGGCAGAAGCAGCGCTAGTAAAAGCACGAGAAGAGATGGAACGGTATGCGAACCTGAAACGGGGTGATGCACCAGTTTACAAAGTTGGCGACAAAGTTTGGTTATCGACTAAAGACCTAAAGTTGAACCGACCCTTAAAGAAACTTGCCGAACGATGGATTGGACCCTATACCATAACCCAAATCATTTCGTCACACGCTGTAGAACTTAAATTACCAAAAACTTGGAAAATCCACCTGGTCATCAATGTATCATGGGTCCGATTATTTAAAGAACCACTATTTATATCACAAAGGGTGCAGGCACCAAACCCGATAGTTATCAATGGCGAAGAGGAGTACGATGTCACTAAAGTTATTGACTCAAGGTTGAAGAGAGGGAAGCTGGAATATTTAGTGCAATGGGAGGGTCTGACTCAGGACCACAACACATGGGAACCCAAGGATCACCTAGAACATGCCAAGGAAGCGGTGGAGGACTTCCGGACACCCCGGACGACATCATATCTCGCCTGGAAGTCGAGATCTAGAAAGGGGGTAATGTTATGATCGTATTTTCACTTTTCACTTTATCTTATCTTATCTCAATCTTATCTTATCTACATCATATCGTACATGAGGACATCTTATCATTATCGCACAGCATGACGCTGCCACAATGCAGCCTCATGGAATTTACATATATAAGTAGGGTACTTTCACTTGTATTCGATAGCTTGTTCTCTTGAGATTCCCGCTAGGTCTCTTAGCAATACAGTTCTCTTATCATCTTTCCACTTCGTTCCTAAGTTTGGGCTCGCGACGTCGTTTGACTTAACGTCGCCTCAACAGCATGTAAGTAGTGTAGTATGATAAGTCCTTTCACAAGATCTACTTCTCTCATCGCCCACTCTTCTCATCCTCAACCTCTACACTTTGATGTGAGTATTATTAACCAGGCTTCCTCTGTGTTTGCAGGCATGCTGTTCAATACGTTATGGGCCCTGGATAGCCCCTAGGCTAGGGTTTATCCCTCTAAGTCCTAGAGTAGTTAGCATGCTCTAATGGAGCTGCTGCGACTACTATGCCTGTATGATACTAACCTGGTTCACACCAGTGAGCGATGACATGCATGCCTTTCAAGCCACTGCCATCTATCCTCTTTAAACTAGTAGCATAAACTAGTTTAAGTTAGTTATCTTTTTTTTTTTCTTTTGATACTTGGGGGTTCCAGACTAGTGAGCGCTGTTTTTTTGGCTGCATCTAGTTCTGATGTCCAAGGCTATTGAGCTTAATGATGGCAAATGTGCTGAGCTTGCTCGCAGTTGCTGTTAGCACTCTAGTTCTTGATCTAGACTAGCACCTTTACAGTCTATGTCTATATTTGGACATTTTTGTATAGCTAGGTGCTGTGTAGCTAGTGTTTAAAGGTCCGGTCTGGTCCGGTTTTTGACCCTCAAAATTTAGAGACCGAGACCGAGACCGATTTTTCGGTTCACATGATCTCAAAAAAACTGAACCGGACCGATGCAAGACCGGTGCATCGGTTCCGTTTACCTTAAAGAAGTGAGACCGGACTGGTCTCAACTGGTTTAAACCAATATATTACAAGTAAAATAAGACTAAGGACACGCGTGCACAGCCCAATGCTGCGCGCGCGCGTCGTACTCCCTCAATTGGTCCTCCATGGGCTCAGCCCAGCCCCATGTGCTCTGGGGCGTGACTCAACGCCGTTGGGTGTGAAAGGGGGCCATTGGGCATGTGTCGTGGCAGGTGCGCAGTGCTGTACGGCGCGAAGGGAGGCCGTTGCGCGTGAAGGAAGGGTGCTGGGTGTGAGTCGACAGCATTGAGGACGCGAGGCAGCCATTGGGCATTAGAGGGGCCATGGGGCACTAGTCGTGGCAGTTGGGCAAGAGGGGCGGCCATTGGGGACACAAGGCGGCCGTTGGGCATGAAAGGCGGCCGTTGTGCGTGGGTTGATGGCGTTGAGGGCAAAGGGACGGTGTTGGGGGCAAAGGGACGGTGTGGTGTGGGTCAATGGCAGTGGGCACAAGTCGGGACCATTGGGCGTGAAAGGCGGCCATTGGGTGTGGGTCAACGGCGTTGGGGGCAAAAGGACAGCGTTGGGCGTGGGTTGATGCGTTGAGGGCAAAGGGATGCCGTTGGGCATGAGTCGGGACTGTTGGGCACAAAGGGACGCCATTGGGCGCAAAGGGATGCCATTGGATGCCGTTGGGCATGAAAGGTGGCCGTTGGGCAGAAGAGAGGGCCGTTGGGCATGAGTGGTGGCCGTTATGCGCGAGTAGTGGCCCTTGGGCGGATGTGGTGGCCGGGTGGAGTGGTGGTGGGGGATAAAAAAAGGGTGGGAAGGTTTTGCTGGCAGTTATGGTTCAACTTTCGGCGATTGCCGAGCATGCTCGGCATCAATGCCGAGCCATGCACATCGTTGAAAATCGTGCCCTCGATGCCCAAACCGTGACACCAAAACCCACAAAAATAATTCTTACCTTATGTAGACATATCTAGAAACTCATAGGAAGTATATATAGAGTTATATACATGAGCTATGGATGGTAGAAAGTTGGTGCTCCAAATTGATGCATCAAAACACAATGTAAATCGTGATGAACAGTGTGGCATGGTGTTTTCAAACATAAAAAACAACATTTTCTAGCTTCCTCCTTTGCACAACATTTGTACTCTAAATATACTATACATATGCTATTGAAACAGTGTATGTAAACCTATTCAGACCCTTCAAATAAAATTAAAGGACTTGATGAGGTGAATATGAGCAAAATAGGTTGAAAATTTGACCAAACTTTTTTGTTTCAGCTTTGGATTCTCCTCATTCAGGAGATCTCACAGCACATTTGTTTTTCAAATTTGGCTCATTCATTAGGGAGATATAACACTTTTACTGAAATCTGCACATTTCATTATTTCTATCTTATCTGGACTTCTAAAAATTATACAAAGTGCTTCAGAAGGTGAATACATATCTATTTATGAGTTCTATCACTTCCAACTATTATTAGACCATGAGGAAGGCACTGCGCACGCCTGCGCGATGCATTTTGTGCATTGTTTACTATTATTTGGTGTAGAGCACGGCACCTCTATGACTTAAAATCTGTGGCATCATTCCATAAAATCAACACATATTTATTGACATATGATACTCTGCTACATAATTGATATAGTCTGTAAGCTGACTTCCTCCTGTGTAGCCATATTAAGGAGAAATGCGATGTTTTTTGAGTTTGTTTACATATATTTGATGCGCGCGTGATGCATGTCATCCAACGTCGAAACAATGCATCCATCCATTGCTGACTCTGCAATGAGGGGCACAGATGCTGAAAAGGCCAGAATATATTTATAGATTTTATTTATAATCTGTCTACTTGTGATCGAGCAGGAGGGAGCATGCACACACATCTTTTGTTTTTTTAGGTGTGTCTATTTGGGAAGTGGGAAAGTTGTGATGTAGAATGAGTGTGATGCACCAGATATAATGGATGTGTGGCTCAGTTGGTTAGATAGATGACTGAACTAATGTTCTGTACTATAGAGGTTGTGAGTTCAATTCTTGCAAATGGCACAAATTTTGCACTTTGCCGTTTCGTGATCTTGATTTCCGTTCCTCGGATTGTTCTGTGGAAAATACTGGTTTAAACCGATCCGAACTGGTCTTTGGCCGGTCTTTCAAATTCTAAAGTTTCGAGTGAACCGAAGACCGGCCGTGATCTGAAACCTTAAAAACCGAGACCGGCAGTCCGGTCTCTCACTGATTCGGTCCCGTCCGGTCTCGGTCTGAAATCAACGAAGGTAAACTGGACCTTGAAACACTACTTGTAGCACAAACCTTTCAAAGGCCAATGCTATATGGTTAATGTTTCAAGGTCCAGTCTCAATAACCACAAAGAAGACTGAGACCAGACTGAACCAGGGGGTGGTCCTGGTTCATCTTTTCAAAAATACAAAGACCACTGTAAGGGCAACCATCTGATTTCCTCAATCCGACACCTCCGACACCTCCGACCCATCCTCCGACCCTCCGACCGTTGTGGTATGTCTATTATTTATATTACTATACTTTACGTTTCCTTTTGTTTCCATCTATCCTTCGACACCTCCGACCTCCGACACTTCCGACCCGTCCTCCGCATCGGAGTGCACATCGGAGCAATGATTTATACCACCACATGCACACTTCTGATTTACATATTCCGTTCCCATCCCTACTCCCGATCTTTGTTGTATTTCAACATTCCTCTCCTCATTTCCAATTCTCGTCGTCTATATAGCTGTCTAGCCTGCAAGGGAATCCTCAGAACTTTCTCTTTGGATTTCCCTTGCAAGGTACGCCTCGTATTGTACTTCATAGAGTCTAATTTAACTTTGGATTTCCCTTGCAAGTCGTCTGACATCAGAGTCGCTTCGGAGCGCTTCGGAGTTGTTGATTGTAAGGTCGCCCTTACAGTAGAAAGTTCTCTCTAAACGGACCGGGTATGAATTGTACTGTTGAAGCCATTCCGCGCTTCGGAGTTGACGACATGGACTCGAGTCCGCCCTCCTCCGATTCCGGTACATCTGACACCCCTTCCGATCCCTCTTTCCACCATTTTGCCTACCACTCTGTAACTGGTGACTCCATATCGCACATAGAAATGGACGACCCCGAACGTCTTGCTGCGCTTGAACGCGAGTTCCAGGAACACCGCCAGACCCTCACCAACATTACCGCTCAACTCGAACAACTTATCCATGCCGCTATTCCACCTGTTCCCATTCCCAACCCCGACCTGATTCCCCCTCCAGCGGAGGCCCCAGTTCCGGCCTTCCCGCCAGCCCTGATCGCACCTGCCAATCCAGGTGTGCGTCGGGCCAAACCCACAATTCCGTCGGACTTCGACGGAGCATGTACCACTGGTTGGACTTTTCTTAATTCTTGCGAACTGTATATGGGACTGGTTCCGGAACAGTTTGCAGATGATCATGCTAGGATCTATTGGGCACTTTCCTTCATGAAGAGTGGACGTGCTGTGCGCTTCGCCGACCGCATCATCCAACAAGAGCATCGGACTGGAGCTCCGTGTCACCAGACCTGGGTGCAGTTCTGAACCGCGTTCATCGTGGAGTTCACTCTGAAAAACAAAGAACAAGACGCACAGCTCATTCTTGAGGGAGAAGCCTATTACCAAGGTAGTTGGAATGTGGAGGCTTACATTGACGACTTCAAGGATTATGTCGAAAAGGCTGGGTACACCGAAGGAACGAACATAGTACTTAAGTTCCGACATGGCCTCCAATCCGACGTCCAATCCGAAATTGCGACACTAACTTTCGGACGACCCGCGGATGACAACCTGGATGCCTGGTATGCAGCCGCATGAGTCAATGATGATAATTGAATTGCCAATAAAGCTTTCAAGTCCACAGTTCCGACACGCCCAAACCCTTTCCGCACTGCTCCGACTGCACCGAAGGCAGCGGCAGGATCTGTATTTCCCTGACCTTTCATCCCCTATATTCCGCGTGCACCTCTGGCAGTCATTGCTCCGACTCCGACCGTCCACGACCCCAATGCGATGGATATCAATGCCTCTCATGTCAGGGGTAAGAACGCCAATGTATGCTTCAGATGTGGTAAAACTGGTCATTTCAGTCGCGAGTGTCCGCTCCGATTCGACGTCTGATTCATGACGTTGGACAAACAGGAGGAGTACATGATGGACCAACTAGCTGCTAAAGATGCAGTGGCGTCTACCTCCGACATCGCCGGAGCGTCGGAGCAAGCGGAAGACAAACAAGAGGATTTTCCCCCCGACAACGAGTGAATGGTGTGTCCTCATTGTCCACTAGCAATTGTTATGCTTCCTTGTCTATAGATGAATCAGATTTTACTTCTTCTCCCTATGACTCGGCACAGAATGAACCCTCAGTCACACCTACCCCAACTCTGAAAGTTGTCCGACCCCGACTCCGAAAATGGGAACGACAACTTCCGAAAAAATACATCCTGGCCTCTGACGGCTCCAACAACACTATTGAACTAGATGTTGTTCTGGAGACAATGGACACCAAGGATACCCTTTCACAAAAGGCTCTCCTCGATAGCGGAGCGACTGGCTCCTTCATTGACTGCTCCCTGGTAGAGAAACATCGACTCAGTTGTTGAAACTTTTCCATCATGTAGATTAGATTAGATTAGATTACATCACATGACCATTTACACATCTTCGATTACATACTTATTTGGTTGGTACAAACAGTAGTACGGTATATAAGACCAGGAAACTGTCAATATCAACAAGTTGTCTCTTGACTCTTAACCAGCTCCATCGCTCTTACCAGCCTCAACTGCTCTCACCAGCCTCACCCTTTCCAATCCAAGTAAGTGACTAGAACGGTTAAGTAGAGTACTTCCACTGTAGCTGTGTTGCTCAGTACATCTGCGGCTAGCGCCCAGGTGGAACTTCAACAGGTTATGGGCCCCGGATAGCAGAGGGACTTGGGAACGCTGGCAACAGCGAGTACCTGCCCACTCTACCCTGGTTGGCAAAGAACTGATCAAAAGATCTAGGTTCTGAGTCATACTTCTTCACATATGAACCTGGGAATGTCATTACGACAAGTACCTGTCATGAAGCGTCCCTAAGGGGATTGACTTAGTACACATCATGTGGAAACGTTGATCGTACCTCATACACTTCTGACAAAAAGGGTTTTTCCCACAAACTGCTATTCCTGAAGGGAATATGTTATGAGGAATCATTTATTTTGTTTTCTCTAAAAATCAAGATCATCACTGATTGGGAGAACTCCTTTTAGACTCATTAAAAATGTCTACCTCTCGCTCCGCCCTCGACTCCATCACCGTCTTTGACGGTATTGACTACCAAAGCTGTGCTGAAAAAACGAAGTCCTATCTCCTCCATCAAGGAGTCTGGCGCATCGTATCTGGCGACATTGAGCGCCCTGACATCGCCGACTTCACGGTCACGGTCTCCACTCCTGCCTCCGCCACCTCCACATCTGCAACCCAACCTAGCTTCCACAAAGAAAGAAAGGTCTGGATCAGGGACGACGACATGGCTCTGGGTTCCATCCGCCTCAAAGTCTCCGAGGCAATCAGGAGGCACATCAAGGACGCCAAGTCCTCAAAAGACGCCTGGACATCCCTGAAGGACGCCTATTCAAAGGTCTCCCCCGCCACCATATTTGGCGATTTCAAAGCCGCAGCCTCTTTCAAACTGTCTGGTCGGGACCCTGTGCCGGAAATCGAGCGCCTTGGGTCACTCTTCGCTCGCCTTAGCGACTCGAAATTCGTTGTGCCTGATCTCATGCAGGCTATGATCTTGGCAAGCGCCATTCCTGACGCTTGGTCGTCTCTCTCCACCGCCCTCTTTCAGGTCTACGACACTGACGACTTCACATGGCAGGCCGTCACCGACAGCATCGTTTCAGAATACAGGCAAAAGTATGTGATAGGGTCTACTCAGGCATCCAACGAGCAGGGCCGGAAAATCTCCGGGACCAAGCGAAAGGGGCAAGACCCCAAATGGGAAAAGCAGACAGCGCCGAGTACCTCGCGGAACAATGCTGACGAGCAGCCCAACTCGACCAACCCAAGTACCGCTTCTGAAAAGAAGAAGGGAAAGGGACGCTGGCGCAACCAGAAGAAGCGCGCCAACAACGCAGACGGCCAACTAAACAGCGTCGAGTAACTCCGCCGTTAGACCAATTGCTGCGGATGATGGACATCGACCAGGAACGGATGGGGCTGGATGAGTTTGATTATGAGATAGAACTTGACGGTATGTCAAACCCTCTTCTTAAACCTTACCAAATGTGGAAAGCTAATTATGCCTCTCAACAGACGTATAATATATTAGCTAGTACCACTACAGAGTGCGTAGATCACTTCAGCAGTGATCTACACAAAAAATATATTAAACATTTTGCCTCTTGTACACACTGTAAGGAAAAAGAACGCGCACAATGGATCTTAGATTCCGGCGCCTCTTTACACTTTACGCATGAGTTCAAAGACTTCGCATACTATAGACCTCTCACGGTCAAGTGATTCGTCCAAACTGCTGCTAAAGGAAAGAAACTGGAAATACTTGGAGTTGGGGCCATTCCAGTACGGCACACCCTAAATGGGGAAGTTAAAACCCATCTTCTCAGACCGGTATTCTACATCCCCGACATGGACACACACCTATTGTCCCTAGGCGTCTTTCTTAACCATGGGTACAAAGTAGACGGGACTCGTGGAGAAATCAACATCTCCAAAGGGCTGAACAAAATCCAGTTTTCGCCCCACATCCTTGGTCAAACCATTTACTGGTTAGACACTGAAATACGCTATGATCAGATCCATGCGATCTTGAGTGAAATCACTGTCGAAACATGGCACAAGCGTCTTGGTCACCCAAATGATCAAGCTCTTCGAAAGATTCCCACCAGTACCAAAGGGGTACCTGAGACACTAGTATGTGAGAAATCACAGGAAAGTTGTACAGGTTGCCTCAAAGGGAAAATGCCGAATCAATCATACCCCAATTCAATAACAAGGGCAACCGAAACCTTCGATCTTATCCATTCCGATCTTAAACAGATATCCACGGCATCTTACCATAAATACAAATATTTCCTTACATTTTTGGACGAATTTTCATCCCACGTCTGGGTCGTCTTGCTTAGAAAGAAGTCTGATGCCATTACGGCACTAAGACAATTTCTTGCGATGATCCAGAATCAGTTCGCTGCTACTCCTAAAAAGTGGCGAGTTGATGGTGGTGGAGAGTTCGACGAATACAAGGATGTACTTGCCGATCATGGAATTCTGATCAACATCACGCTCCCATATCAGCATCAGCAGAATGGTAGAGCAGAAAGGATCAATCGAACTCTATGGGAAAAATCTCAGGCCTTGCGCTTCGATGCATGTTTACCACCTATGTGGTGGGAATTTTGTTTGGAACATGCAGCGTTCCTCTACAACAGAACCCCCATGCAGCGTCTTGAATGGAAAACCCCTTATTTCAGGGTGACTAATGAGATCCCCGACATGTCAAGTGTCAGAGTCTTCGGATGCCAGGCATATGTATATATCCCAAAAGAGAAACGGAGAAACTCCCTGGAATCCAGATCACGATTGATGATTTATCTCGGATCAAAACCAGGAGTCAAAGGATACCGTTTCATGGATCCTGAGACCAATACGATTTTCATGGGTGGGAAAGTGATCTTTGATGAGAGCAAGTACCCTAGATGCCACATCGACCCTTTGCCAGAAAACCATCCAGAAATGGAAAACCCAGAACCGGCTGATGAGTTTGAGGACCTCATCCCTGGAAATGATGACAATGACAGTCATAACGAAACACCTCACGACCCTATTCCTACTGGACAGGATCACCCTGAATCAGATGATGACTTGCCGTCTAACGAGCCCGACGACGACCCACAAGTACCCACTCCGGAACCCGAACAAGTAGATCGAAGGCATAGATTAGGCGGTCAAACGGCATGGATGAACGATCTCCTAATGGAGGCAATCTCTATCCAAGTGGGCATCATCGAAATGTCACACAAAGATATACACCCTCTTCCAAACAAAGAAGATTGGTATGCGGCAGAACGAAAAGAGCTAGACATGCTCAAAAGCTGCGGGGTGATCACGGAGTTAGTACCCCTACCTACAGGGAGAAAAGCTCTAAGGAACAAATGGGTTTACAACGAGAAATCTGACGGGGGTTTGAAAGCGCGCCTTGTCGCAAAAGGCTTCTCACAGGTAGAAGGGATCGACTTTGATCAGATCTTCTCACCGGTAGTGAGGTACGAGACCGTCTGGTTGATTCTGGCATTGACAGCCCTTGAAGGGTGGTTCATGACATTCTTGGACGTCTCATCAGCCTTCCTCTATGGAACACTCCATGAGGAAATTTACATGCGACAGCCTGAGGGCTACATAGTAAAAGGGAAAGAACACTTCGTGTACTGACTATACAAAGCCCTATACGGTCTTAAGCAGGCCGCATTAGCCTGGTGGAGGGAACTTGATTCCTCCATGAAAAAGCTCGGTCTTGTCCGGCTTCACTCCAATGCGGGAGTTTTCATTCACACAAGTACCAAAGGGGAAACGTCATTTATGTCGATGACTCTGCTTTTCTTGGCACAAACCGAGAATACACGCTAGAGAAGAAAAAGGCCTTCATGACAACATGGGAATGTAGGGACCTAGGCCACCTAGTGTCTAATGGGGAACCGAAAGAATTTCTCTCAATCCAAATAAGGCAACATGGGAAGAGGATCTTCATTGATCAAGTACCTTACCTTGAAAAAATTCTCGTATGAATGGGGATGAGCGAATCCAATGCCACCCACACCCCACTCCCGACAGGCTACAAACCCATGAAGTCCGAAGATGAACCCAATGCGGAACTCAGATCCAAGTACCAATCCGTCATAGGATCACTATTGTACTTAATGATCGGGACAAGACCTGACATTTGTTTCGCCATAATCAAAATGTCCCAATTCTCCGCAAACCCTACCAAACACCATTTAGAAGTGGCAAGGGATATTTGCAGGTATTTGAAGGCAACGAAAGATTACACGATCATGTATGATGGTGATTCTGGGAAAGGAATCTACGTATTTACAGACTCCGATTGGGCGTCAGACGAAAACACCAGAAAGTCCACCACTGGTTACTTCATATCGCTGGCATCTGGAGTAGTAACATGGGTTTCATCTGCGCAAAAAACCATTGCCCTCTCTTCCACAGAAGCAGAGTACATGGCACTATCAGATTGCAGTCGCGCAGTGACATGGCTTAGAAGCATGCTTGCCGAACTTGGAATGCAGATCGGATCAGTTCCGATCTATGGAGACAACAATGGCTCCGTCTTTATCGCATCCAACCCTGTAACTGAGAAGCGATCCAAGCACATCGACATGCAATTCCACTTTGTCAGAGAAAAAGTATCCGAAGGGATTATTACGGTTGAATTCATCGAAGGAATGAATAACCCCGCAGACCTTTTAACTAAGAATCTGGGGAAAATCCTCTTCAACAAGTTTATCCCGTACTTTGGATTACTAAAAGACTAGACGAAGAAAGAGTACCTATATGAGAAAAAGTAAAAATGTATTTAGAAGTATGTACTAAATATGGGGGGGTGTTGAAACTTTTCCATCACGTAGATTAGATTAGATTAGATTACATCACGTGACCATTTACACATCTTTGATTACATACTTATTTGGTTGGTACAAACAGTAGTACGGTATATAAACTGTCAATATCAACAAGTTGTCTCTTGACTCTTAACCAGCTCCATCGCTCTTACCAGCCTCAACTGCTCTCACCAGCCTCACCCTTTCCAATCCAAGTAAGTGACTAGAACGGTTAAGTAGAGTACTTCCACTGTAGCTGTGTTGCTCAGTACATCTGCAGCTAGCGCCCAGGTGGAACTTCAACATCAGTACCCGAAGGCTACAACGTGCAATCCCTGTCTACAATGTCGACAGTACTCCGAACGACGCCGGAGCAATATTGGAGGTCCTGGACGTTATACTCTGATATCAGGATCACACAGAGCGGACCCAGCTCGCTGTAACTGGACTGTGAAAGCAGGATATTGTACTTGGATTCACGTGGCTCAAGGAGCACAATCCCGAGGTAGATTGGACCTCCGGGGAGGTGAGAATGAGTCGCTGTCCCGCTCGCTGTCGAACTTGCCATCAGGAGGCCATTCAGGAGCGGAAGGTCCGCAAATTCGAGCAGGCACGCATCCGCACTTGTCGGATGGGTCCGATGCCAGATGCTGGATTAGTGGAGGAAGCCCCGTGAGGCCCTTGGGTGGAAGACATAAGCGAGGACGAAGAACAATCATCGGATGAGCCGTTGGAAGACAATGCGGAGGAGGAAGATGAGTTCAAAGAGGGAGATCGCCTCTTCATCAGAGCCCTACCTCCGATGTTGGAATTTGTCCGAGCATCATCAACTACCTCACAATGCCTATCAGAGGTGTTCCTCCAAAATCAGAAACCCAAGTCTTTTCGCGATTCTGTACCTAATCACTTACATGATTTTGAAGATGTATTTTCCAAGACCTCCTTCGACAATCTGCCAGAGGAACGTGTATGGGACCATGCCATTGAGCTGATCCCCGACGCAACTCCGACAGGTTGCAAGGTGTATCTGCTTGCTCCAAAGGAACAGAAGGAACTCGATGCATTCTTGGAAGAAAATCTGGCCACTGGTCGGATCCGACCTTCAAAATCTCCGATGGCCTCTCCGGTCTTTTTCATCAAGAAGAAGGATGGTTCCCTCCGACTCATTCAGGATTATCGATCGCTCAATTCCAAGACTATCAAAAACAAGTACCCTCTTCCGCTCATCTCTGAACTAGTCAACAAACTCCAGAATGCTCAATACTTCACCAAGCTTGATATCCGATGGGGCTACAATAATGTCTGAATCAAGCCCGGCGATGAATGGAAAGCGGCCTTTCGGACAAATCGGGGACTCTTTGAACCCCTTGTAATGTTCTTTGGACTCACTAATAGTCCTTCAACCTTTCAGACTATGATGAATGATATCCTACAAGATCTTATTACTGAAGGTGGCGTATGTGTTTATCTTGATGATATTCTCATCTTTACGTCGGACCTGTCAGAGCATCAGAGGATCACACGCATAGTATTAGAGCGGCTCCGACAACACGGATTGTATCTCAAACCGGAGAAGTGTGAATTCGAACAGACACGGATCAAATACCTTGGCCTTATTATTGAGAAAGGTCGTGTGGAAATGGACCCTGTCAAGGTTGCCGGAGTGTCGGAGTGGCCGACTCCGACTAATGTGCGGGAGGTACAGTCCTTCCTTGGATTCACTAACTTCTATCATCGTTTCATCCAAGGGTTCTCCGACATCGCACGTCCTCTGTTCCGACTCACAACCAAGGGCTGTGTATGGTCCTGGGGCGACAAGGAAGCGGGGGCCTTCGGAGGTCTGAAGCGGAGGATCACCTCCGCTCCGATACTTGTCCTCCCCGACCACAGCAAGGAGTGGCGAGTCGAAGCGGATAGCTCCGACTTTGCGACTGGAGCGGTACTGTCCCAACCGTTGGAGGACGGTAAGTGGCACCCTGTTGCATTTTATTCCAAAAGCCTTAGCCCAGTGGAACACAACTACAAAATTCACAACAAGGAGATGCTGGCTGTAATCCGTGCGCTGGAGGAATGGTGACATTTCCTTGAAGGAGCGGAGAAGACGGCGGAAATTTGGACTGATCACAAAAACCTTGAATACTTCATGACCACCCAGAAGCTCAATCGGCGACAAGCGCGGTGGTCTCTATACCTAGTGCGTTTTGATTTCAAGATGCACCATCAACTGGGCAAGTCGATGGGGAAGTCCAACGCACTGTCGCGTCGGGTGGACCATGGAGATGGCTCACGGGACAACGAGGACATAGTCCTACTCTGACCGGAGCTGTTTGCCATACAGGCCACTCGGGGAGTAGCCACTCAAGGTGAGGAGCGTGATGTCCTCTGGAAGGTCTGACAGGGCATCTGCGATGGCCTTCTAGAGGGTAACATAGCAGAGGTCATCAAATCCCTTCTGACAGTTGGAGCTGCATCCATCCGCGGAGCGGAATGGCAACAGTCGGAGGGTTTACTGTACTTCTGAGATTGCATTTATGTGCCCAACAACCCACAGCTGGAAGACTCTAGAGTTGGTATCGCGCACTTATTGGTGGCCCCACATGGCACATTTAATTGGTCAGTATTGCAAAACTTGCGACCCCTGCCTCCACACCAAGGTCCGACGCTCCGCACCCTCTGGTGAACTCCATCCGCTCCCAGTCCCGTTGGAGCGATGGCAGGTAACTAGTGTTGATTTTATCACTGAACTACCAGAAGCCCATGTGTTACGGACTCTATGGTATGAGGACCACATCATATCTTTTACTTATCGGCCCAACTCGGCGCCCTCTTACGAACTCACTATGTCTAATGTCTACTTTCGCAACCTTCGATTCCCAGTCTGACTCATTACATTACTTCGTCATCCCCTTTAGTATACTTTGCTCCTGCACTAACTCGCTTTCCGCAGTCAGCTTACTCACTGTACATAGCCTTCCGCAGTCACCTTACTCATGCGCACTGCCTTCCACAGTACTGACTCATCCGCTACCACCTATAGTCAGTACCTATATAAACCTCATGTACTGTAGTAGATTCCTTAGATTTAGCAATCACTTTGCTCTTCGCCTTTCCACTTTCCTGCATACTCTGCCTGAACCTTGGAACGGTTTGTTAAGCATAACACCATGGGTATGACACTATCATGGTAGTAGTAGACTCAGTCGGGAAACACGGACACTTCATTCCGACGCACTCCGCTCTCTCCGCCCTCGGATCCGCGAAATCTTATGTTCAACATGTTTGGAAGCTTCACGGTCTTCCGGAGGCCATTGTCTCTGATCGCGGACCACAGTTTGTTGCCAAGTTCACGCGGGAATTGTACAGGCTGTTAGGTATCAAGGTCGCTGCCTCGACGGCCTACCATCCGCAGTCGGACGGACAGACGGAACACGTGAACCAGGGATTGGAACAATACCTCCGACTGTTTGTCAATGAGCGACAGGACGATTGGGATGAATGGCTTCCGATGGCAGAGTTTTCGTACAATAACCATGTCCACGCATCCACATGCCAAACCCCCTTCTACGTCGACACCGGATGTCACCCATGTATGGGCTTTGAGCCCTGACAAAGACCGTCAGAGATCGAGGATTTCAGCAAGCGGATGAAGTCCGCATTGGAGGAAGCACGAGCAGCTTTGGGGAAGGCCAAAGACAACATGGCGCGGTACTACAACCAGCGTCGGACATCTACTCCGACCTTCCAACCGGGCGACAAGGTTTTTCTGGATTCCTCCGACCTCGAAACCACCCGACCAACCAAAAAGCTGGCTCATAGATATGTAGGCCCATTTCCGGTTGTCTGACCTGTCGGAACACATGTGTACGAACTCAAACTCCCTCCTTCTATGTCTCGCATTCACCCTGTATTCCATGTTGTAAAACTGTCGTTGGCTCCGGAAGACCCCTTCTGACAAGATGTCCATATCCCTCCGCCTCCGACTGCAGTCGGAGAAGAAATGGAATATGAAGTCGAAATGATCTTGGATAGTCGGCTTCAATGAGGCAAGCTGCAGTTCCTAGTCAAGTGGAAGGGGTACGGCTACGAGGAAAACTCATGGGAGACAGAGGAGGATGTCCACGCTCCGCGCCTGGTCCGGGAATTTCACCGCCGACACCCGGGAGCTCTGCGTCGAATCGCTGCAACTGCCTTTGAGTCCTGTACATTTCGCCTTGCGCGTTGAGACGCCGCGCCTTAGAAGGGGGGTAATGTAAGGGCAACCATCCGATTTCCTCAATCCAACACCTCCAACACCTCCGACCCATCCTCCGACTCTCCGACCGTTGTGGTACGTCTATTATTTATATTACTATACTTTACGTTTCCTTTCATTTCCATCTATCCTTCGACACCTCCGACCTCCAACACTTCCGACCCATCCTCCGCGTTGGAGTGCACGTCGGAGCAATGATTTATACCACCACATGCACGCTTCTGATTTACATATTCCGTTCCCATCCCTACTCCCGATCTTTGTTGTATTTCAACATTCCTCTCCTCATTTCCAATTCTCGTCGTCTATATAGCTGTCTAGCCTGCAAGGGAATCCTCAGAACTTTCTCTTTGGATTTCCCTTGCAAGGTACGCCTCATATTGTACTTCGTAGAGTCTAATTTAACTTTGGATTTCCCTTGCAAGTCGTCCGATGTCGGAGTCGCTTCGGAGCGCTTCGGAGTTGTTGGATTGTAAGGTCGCCCTTACAACCACCCCCCCTGGTTCTATGCAGTTCATAGGTTTAAACCAGTTTTTTGGCCAAAAAACCAGTTTAAACTGGTCCTGGTCTTAGTTTTTCAGAGAGACCACTCACCTGGTCTTGGTCTCTGGTCTCAAAATTTTTGGGCAAAAAACTGTGACCAGACTGGACCTTGAAACACTATATATGGTTATCTGTCACTCCAAGTTTTTACCCGTTTTGAGCATTGACATATAAATATACCTAAAAGTGGAGGTGATGATGCCTGCTTGAGAAGCATAACTTTCTTGTGGTTATTAGCATTTGATTCAATCAATGCCCTTAGAATGAGTTTATAGTTTCAAAAACCAAAATCTTGATGTGCTAATATTCAGATCTTATTCAGACATCATGATTCTCAGGAAATTTCTGTTCCTTGAATATTTTTTTGTCAATCAATCTTGATCTATTACACCCTGTACCTGATAAAGCGCCCCTTGTGGTTGCCTCAGGAACTTCCCATTTTTATGGTTGCAACTTGCATGATCTCAGATTTGATGCTGACTTAAAATTATTCCTAGATGAAAGGATCTTGCATCTGCTTCTGATATGGCTTCATTCACGGAAACCATTATTCTCACACTCCCATCCATATTATTCAATGTATTGATGGTTTCCACAAACTTCACCTCTGTAATCAAGTTTGCATGGTCACACCACACATTTGGAAGGTGAAAGTTACACAATCGTGACACGGACGGCATGCACACCATGTCTGTAAGGGCAAGGCCCTAGAGGAATAGAGAATGATTAAGGGCAAGGCCCTGGATGAATAGAGAATGGTTAATGATTGAAGATCTGTGGTATTCCTTTTTCCTTTTTTCCAATTCACATTATCCCCCCATCATTCTGATACTCCTCCGATGTCCTCCAACACCACCCTGATGTCCAACAATCAGTAACTTCTCCGCACCTCCGATCCTGATCCCTTCAACACTCAATAGTATTGAGATTTCCCTCCTCGAAGTCCAACATGCTTTGCACCCATCCAATCCTTCCGATGTGCTCCGCACTTTCCACCCACTGTTTGCAGATAACTATGCCAAGATCTGTTGGTTCATGAAGAGCGGATGTGCTGCACGCTTTGCCAATCATGTTATCCAACAAGAAGGTTGTCGGACCGGAGCTCTGAACTATCGGAGTTGGGACCCTCTGCACCTGTACCCAATTCCAATGATTCCGATCCTCTGACATTGAACCTCTCAATTCCAGACTGCATTGGATCATCAACAATGGTGTGTTCACTACTTATTCATTTACTTTACTTTACTCTACTTTACTTTCTCCCCACCACCTCCAACCTCCAACTGTGTTCTGTGTCGGAGCACACGTCGGGACATGATTGATATCATCATGCATGCACTTCTGATGACCATGCATGTGTTCCCATCTCTACTCCTGATCATCCTCATATTTCAACATTCCTACTTACATTTCCAATTTTCATTGTCTATATAGCTACCCAGCCCTGCAGGGGAATCCTTAGAACTTTCTCTTTGGATCTCCCTTGCAAGGTGTGTCTTGTATTGTATATTGTTGACCTCAATTTAACCTTTGGATCTCCCTTGCAAGTTGTCCAACGTTGGAGTCACTTCAGAGTTGTTGAATCGTAAGGTCGCCCTTATAATGTCTGTACTTGTAAATGTGGAAAATGTAAAGCAGTATGCATCCCCATCTACATTCTCTTCAATTGTTCACCATGACCCTCCAGAACCCCTGGGCGGGATGTCCACTGAACATCTGGGAAGCTTGCAGTGAGGACTTACCCTCCCACTTTGAGCACAGTAGTGATGGAGAAAGGAGAATCACACCTGGTATTAGATGCTATCTTAGACAACCATCTTTAATAAATACCACAGCATTGTGACCCTTAGTCACATTAATAAAAGCTATTACGAAGCTCTCTGACATGTGTCAACAATTCAGACAATACCTGAATTGGTTTAAATTGTTCTTGATATTTTGCTGACAACTGTTTTTCAAACAGATCAAAACATGTCATCAATCAATACTTTGATTGCTGTTCCTGTTCTTGACGGCCTTAACTATCTTGAGTGGTCGAACACCATGTGTTCATACCTTAAATCTCAAGATTTGTGGCAATTCATTGCTGGGATTAAAAAGAGACCCTCAGAGTCCTCTGCACATAAGCAGAAAGCCGCAACATTAGTCAGAGGATGGAACATTAGGGATCAATTGGCTCTTGCCAATATTCAACTCCATGCTGATCTGTTGATCAAACTCATCAAAAGCACGTCTTGCGAGACTTGGTTTGAGTTAAAAAATAGATTTGGATAAGCTGTCTACTCAACAGTTCTGTCTGATGTCTGTGCTGCATTGTTATTCAAACTCTCAATGAAGCGACACCCTGCAATTGAGATTGATTATCTCAATAAGATCTATGATCACCCCAGCACACATCATTCTATTTCTCAGTCGACATGCACCCTAATATTACTATCTTCGCTCCCTTCTCCAAGTTGGGATTACTATGGCACAGAGATTCTTCTCTACAATAATGATCTCACCTACACCAAGGTTCAAGAATTGATTGTTGAAAAATACAATCATCATCATATAAACCATATTTCTGATTTCTCACTTGAGGATTACCTTTCTGGCATATGATCCTCAGCCGGAATCGTGCAATGTATTTCATCAGCCGCATCAGAATCTATGGGAAAAGAACAAGTTCTCTTGAGCACTATCAGATTCTGTTCAGCGCTACCAAGGCAGCTATAATGGAATAGTGTTCAACACCGTCACAACAGAACAACACAGGGATCCACCAGTCGAAGATTCCAATATAGTGTTTCCATGCTTGGACCTTAGATCAGCATATCATTATGTAAAATGATTCGTATTCTCTTTTGCTGTTGCAATATATCTGTTTGTAACATGTTTATGAAAGAAATACTAAGAGATCTTGAAAAATGCATTTGGCATTTTTAATGTTCAAATAACTTATATTCAATCCTGGAATAATCCAAATAGTTAGTGCACCTTCTAGCCGCCTACTATTTAAGAAAAAAGCATATAAAGAGATTCTATATCATTGGGTGTCAAAAGAACTCTTAATTGAGTTACCTCCTCATCTTAAAAGCTCTCCATTATTGCATGGGAATAATTTCCATTGTGAAATTAAATAGAGTCCTTGTGACACATACTCTATTTGCATAATGGATTAGTCATGGAATCATGCAAATAAACATTGCTTACAAATGGAACTGGAATAATCGCCTGAGACTAGCTATCTCAGATCAGCGATTTACACCCTTTTCACATGACTTATTGGTTTCCCAGCCAAGTTCTGCACTGTTTCAGTTTACTATGCCATTTGACAAAGCAAATGATTTATGTCATTTCAGCATGACAATTCCTCACTCAACTGAAAAAGGGGGAAAATATAGAGAAAAGAGCTAAGCTCAATGAACTTTGCATTAATTGATTTTATCTCATGCAATGATTCATGTACAACACTCTTTAGGATGAACAGTGATTTATCCATAAATCTGCAACATCTTGAACAAGGATTAAAATCTTACTTCAAAGATAAAATGACATGTTGTCCAAAATGTGTTATATCCGTCTCCAAGTCTCCAATCCACTCTGATCATCCTCCGATATTCCGGACATCTGTTACCTCCACATCTCCGCACATTGCCATCTTGCATTTCATATTCATAACTCCATGCCTTTATGCATTTTATATCCATATTCCTGTTTACTTATGCATCGCCTTTTCCACATGGTCCGTTGACCGACATCTCCGATGTTTGATCAGTTGCTGGCAACATACCTGTAGTTCCTCAGTTCGAATATCAACCAAGTTCACTCATCTACTCTCAGTTCATGCCAGAGATCCTCGCCGTGGTACAATATGCTGACGACATCATCATCTTCTGCTCTTCCTCCATTGTTATCCTTTGATGAACTCAGTACTGTGTCTGAGTCACAACTCCGACATTGTCCGATCACTTCCATGTCAGTGTGTCCCTCACCGAGATCTCTCTGAGAACCTCTGCACCTCCAACCTCTCCTCTAACCTCCTGAAATTGGGACACCTTATTCAACAAACGGCAGCGCAACACATACATTGAAGCCATGTCCCTCCCCTTCATCGTTTCTCCGCATTTCCAGAGTTCCCTTCTGGTCTCAGTCCTACGTCCGACCTCCAACGGACTCCAACAAAGCTCCAATGTTTCACCTACTTAACAGTATATTTAAACTCAAACCATTTTTGGATTCCTGCTAGTCATGGCACTCCGAAACACCAAGACAGCAAAAGCTGGCACTATTTCATTATTTCTATCTTATCTGGACTTCTTAAAATTATACAAAGTGCTTCAGAAGGTGAATACATATCTATTTATAAATTCTATCATTTCCAACTATTATTAGACCATGAGGAAGGCACTGTGCATGCCTGCGTGATGCATTTTGTGCATTGTTTACTATTATTTGGTGTAGAGCACGGCACCTCTATGACTTAAAATCTGTGGCATCATTCCATAAAATCAACACATATTTATTGACATATGATACTCTGCTACATAATTGATATAGTCTGTAAGCTGACTTCCTCCTGTGTAGCCATATTAAGGAGAAATGCGATGTTTTTGAGTTTGTTTACATATATTTGATGCGCGCGTGATGCGTGTCATCCAACGTCGAAACAATGCATCCATCCATTGCTGACTCTGCAATGAGGGGCACAGATGCTGAAAAGGCCAGAATATATTTATAGATTTTATTTATAATCTGTCTACTTGTGATCGAGCAGGAGGGAGCATGCACACACATCTTTTGTTTTTTTAGGTGTGTCTATTTGGGAAGTGGGAAAGTTGTGATGTAGAATGAGTGTGATGCACCAGATATAATGGATGTGTGGCTCAGTTGGTTAGATAGATGACTGAACTAATGTTCTGTACTATAGAGGTTGTGAGTTCAATTCTTGCAAATAGCACAAATTTTGCACTTTGCCGTTTCGTGATCTTGATTTCCGTTCCTCAGATTGTTCTGTGGAAAATACTGGTTTAAACCGATCCGAACTGGTCTTTGGCCGGTCTTTCAAATTCTAAAGTTTCGAGTGAACTGAAGACTGGCCGTGATCCGAAACCTTAAAAACCGAGACCGGCAGTCTGGTCTTTCACCAGTTCGGTTCGATCTGGTCTCAGTCTAATTTATGAAAAAGTAAACTGGACCTTTGAACACTATTCGGAACAACATCCAGAGTTGCAGCGGGTGTACCGGAGTCGGAGGTTGGAGTATCGGGAGAGGTCTGCAGAGGTAGTGGAGCTGACCTGGCAAAAGATGTCAAGGTTGGAGATTCCTTCAAGAGCTGTGGATGGAAAGTGATACTGCCCAATACCCAGTCAATCATAGGATTGTAGTGTGTGAGGCAGTTGTATCCAAGAACCATAGAACAGGAGGAATTGAGCGGAGTCACATAGGCTGTAATGGCCATATTTTCACCGGAGAAAAAGTATACAGGGAGATCAGCCACCTGAGTAATGACGGAGTTGGACGTTCTGTCAAATAATTTAAGTTCAATCGGAGGTATGGAGGTGAAAGGGAGTTTATAGGATGAAGCGTAACGGGAGTCAATAAAGCAATGAGTAGAGCCGGAGCCCACAAGGGCAGCTATCAGAGAAGAATCAGAGATAAGCGGAGATGTAAGTCAGACACAGAGGGAATTGGGGTCAGAAAGAGCGGAAGCGTTGAGTAGAGCAGTAGTACAGATGGGTTCAACACAGTCCTCAGGCCGTACGGAGTCTGGTAGACTGCCTGCTAATTTTTTGTTTGTTCTGTAGTCTTGGCTTGGGCAGCATGCACCTTAGCCTTAGAGGCGGAGGATGAAGACTTCAGGCAATCTTTCATGACATGCCCTGCTTTGCTGCAAAACATACAGAGGTTGTTGTCAAAACAGCATTTGTGTTCCTCCGGAGTTAGTTTTTCATCTTTTCTGAGTTTGTCAGAGATGTTGGACTTGGGAGCGGAGGAAGACTTCAACTGTTTGCCCTGGTTCTGTGTCTGTGGTTTGGCTTTGGAGTTTTTATTGGAGTTTGCGGAGGGAGTTTTAGTTTCAGATTTGTCAGATTTGGATGTGGACTTGTCAGAGCAGGATTTCTCGCACTGACGTTCCCAGTGGCAAGCATTGATAGTCTGTGCTAGCTCCCTAAGTGCTGGTAATGTGCTTGGCTTCACTTGAGTCCCAAGGACATCTTTAATCCGCTCTGCCAACCCGGAGTAGTACCGGTGATGCAGGGCAGAGCTGTCCCAGTGCATTTTGGCAGCCAGGCATGTGAACTCAATATTATACTTGAGAATGTGTTGATTTTCGCGCATTTTGAGATTGTGTTATATCCGTCTCCGAATCTCCGACCCACTCCGATCGTCCTCCGACATTCCGGACATCCATTACCTCCGCATCTCCGCACGTTGCCATCGTGCATTTCATATTCATAACTCCATGCCTTTATGCATTTCATATTCATATTCCTGTTTACTTATGCATCGCCTTTTCCGCATGGTCCATTGACCGACATCTCCGAGGTTCGTTACAGTCGCTGGCAACTTACGCCACAACTCCGGACCTACTCCGACCATCTCCGTAAAGTGATATCATTTAGGTATTTAAGCTCGTACCATACCTGTAGTTCCTCAGTTCGAATATCAACAAAGTTCACTCCTCTACTCCCCGTTCATGCCAGAGATCCTCGCTGTGGTACAATACGCCGACGACATCCTCATCTACTGCTCTTCCTCCATCGTTACCCTTCGACGAGCTCAGTACTGTGTCCGAGTCACAACTCCGACCACTTCCACGTCAACGTGTCTCTCACCGAGATCTCTCCGAGAACCTCCGCACCTCCGACCTCTCCTCCGACCTCCTGAAATTGGGACACCTTATCCAACAAACGGCGGTGCAACACATACATTGAAGCCACGTCCCTCCCCTTCGTCGTTCCTCTGCACCTCCGGAGTTCCGCTCCGGTCTCAGTCCTACGTTACCTCCGACGGACTCCGACAAAGCTCCGACTTTTCACCTACTTAACAGTATATTCGAACTCAAACTGTTTTTGGATTCCTGCTAGTCATGGCACTCCGAAACACCAAGACAGCAAAAGCCGCAGAAGCTGGCACTTCTAGGCAACAGGTTCTACAAAATGTCGAACAATGTTTAACAGAACTATCCCCCGTAACTCCCACTACTCCGACACCTCCGGGTTTTCAGCCCATCACACCTCCGCATAATATTCCGATCCCCACTTCCCCCATAGAATCCGCACCCCCGTCTCCTCAGAATATTTTTGGCCCACAAGCCCTTGCGGATGCTTTCCTCTTAATGACCAATGAACTCAAATGCAGCAAAGGTAACAAGCATCACAAAAAGGCTAAGGATCCGGACACCTTTGACGGTTCCAATCCCCGAAAACTGAACCAGTTCATTGTTACGGCAATAGCCTACAACAACAAGTTCAACAGATCAGATCACGTGGGTTCGAACTGGTTCCACAACAAGTCCCTCAATAGGTCGACTTGGTCAATCAGCGAGTTCCTCAGAAGGACGACTCGGTTCGGGTCAAGCAGAGCTAAGTCCTCGCAAGGCACTTAGTTAGAGAGCATTTCGAAATAGTAGACAAGTAAGTGTTGTTTGCCTAGGTCAAGCTGAGGACCTCTACTCTAAGGTTACAGGTCTTATATATGTTATCCTATAGCTATAAATAAGTAAGTGCTGCGCAGGAGCTAAATAAGCCATTGGTTAGATAGATGTTTCAAGGGGTTGTGGCATAAGAGTCAGAGATAAGGCCGCAAGGCCGTGAGTCATAGATAATGAGTGAAAATGTATCTAAAAGGGGAATAGTCCGAGTCAGTGTGAGTCATAGCGCTGATAGAGGGGACACATGTCCCAGGGTTGTCGGAGTTAAGTGAAACGGGGTGTGATGGGGATCAAGGGTTGAAGGGTCGTGTGAAGGTGCGTAGGAAGAGGGTGAAAAAGTGTAACATTACCCCCCTTCTATGCTTGAAGTCACCGGCTTCAATGTTTTCAAGTTGCCATGTTGTGTATGGCATCGTCGTCAAACTCGTACTGGTCATCTTCCAGCGCTGCATAACCCGGGCCCAAGCACTCATAGTCGTAGTGTCCGGGTGCTTTCTTCCAACACTTCTGACACACGTAGTATCCGCATTGACACTCAATGTGTCCATCTGCCCTAGCACAAAGACCGCATTTGCGCCCTTTGTCAATATGTGGCCACCCAGCAGGACGGCGCCAAGGTCCGCTCGGGGAGTGAGCGCGTCCATGCGTGTCAACCTCATAGTCAAGGTAATCGGGTTCGTTGGTGAGATTGATGGGGGTCTGGGATGATGATCCATGCCCTAATGGAATAGACATGATGGTACGTGTGGTTTTTCTTCTGGAGCGCTTAACAACTCCATAGGATTTCTTCTTTCCCTTGACGTCGGTCTTGACATCGGAAAGGCTTCGGTCGCTGGTCAAGGGCGACGTGGATTCGGGAGGGGACGGAGTGATTTGGGTGTCTGGGTTTCTGACAACGAGGGGAATTGGGTCGGGGATGGGGGTCGGTTCAGGGGTAGTGGCAAGATCAGGGAGGGGAGTGGTCAAAATAGGGTTCTCTATGGGTGGGTCGAGGAGTGCGACATCGGGAGTGTTTGTGCGGTTATGGAACAGCCTTGCAAACTGTTGGTAGACACCTCGGTCCAAGAGCGTGTCAATGTGTCCTTCAATGAGTCGGGCGATATTGGTGGTGGTGTCGTAGTGGAACTGGCGGAGGTGTAAGGGCGACCTTACGATCCAAGACTCAAACTCAGATACTTGCAAGGGAGATCCGAAGTTTAGATTGAGCAGTCTAATAAGTAATACAACACATACCTTGCAAGGGAGATCCGAAGAGAAAGTTCTAAGGATTCCCCTGCAAGCTAGCTGCGATAAATAGTAAAATGAGATATGAAATAAGAGATAAAACGAGACACATGAATGATGAGCAATGATCGGGAGTAGCGATGAAGGATGAATGGAAACAAGATGAATGATAGTACCTGCGATCCGACGTGCGGAGTAGCGGATGGGGGCGGAGTCGTCAGATGCGGAGAGGCGGATAAGATGTCGGAGACAGCGGATACGATCGGAGGACGTCGGAGATGGTGGAATAGAAAGGAAAGGAGGAAAGTAAAGGAAAAGTGAAGAGTGAAAGTGGTTGCCCTTACATCACCCCCCCTTCAAGGCACGGCGTCTCGACGTGTCAGGCGAAACGAGTCGAATATCGCAGCGGAGATCCGACGCGGAGCTCCCGGATGACGTCGGTAGAAGTCGCGGACTAGGCGCGGAGCGTGGACATTGTCTTCTGCTTCCCAGGAATTCTCTTCGTAGCCATATCCCTTCCATTTGACCAAGAATTGAAGCTTGCCTCGATGCAGTCGGCTGTCCAAGAGGTTTTCAACATCATACTCCAACTCTTCTCCCACTACCGTCGGAGGCGGAGGAGAGCGGACTTGGCGTCGGAAAGGGTCGTCGGGAACTAGTGAAAGTTTGACGACGTGGAATACTGGGTGAATGCGGGACATGGAAGGGGGAAGGCGAAGTTCGTAGGCATGTGTTCCGACAGGTCGGACCACTGGGAAAGGGCCTACGTACCGATGTGCAAGTTTTTTTGTGGGTCGGGTGGTTTTGAGGTCCGATGAGTCTAAAAAGACCTTGTCCCCCGGGCGGAATGTCGGAGTGGTGCTCCGATGCTGGTTGTAGTATCGCGCCATGTCGTCCTTTGCCTTTGTTAGTGCTGCGCGAGCCTCTTCCAGAGCGGACTTCATCCGCTCGCTGAAATCCGCTACCGCCTCGATTTCCGTCCGCTTCTCGCGAGGTTCGAATCCCATGCGCGGATGGCGGCCGGTGTCAATGTAGAACGGAGTTTGACGTGTCGATGCGTGAACATGGTTGTTGTATGCAAATTCAGCCATCGGAAGCCATTCGTCCCAATCATCTTGACGTTCATTGACGAATAGGCGAAGATATTGTTCCAATCCTTGATTGACCCGCTCCGTCTGTCCGTCCGACTGCGGATGGTAGGCTGTCGAGGCAGCAATCTTAATGCCAAGTAGCCTATATAGTTCGCGCGTGAACTTGGCGACAAACTGTGGTCCGCGGTCGGAGACAATGGCCTCCGGTAGTCCGTGGAGTTTCCAGACGTTTTGAATATAGGAGCGTGCAGTCCCGAGTGCGGAGATGTCGGAGTGCGTCGGGATGAAGTGTCCCCGCTTCCCTACTGAGTCCACTACCACCATGATAGCGTCGTAGCCGTGGGCTTCTGGTAGTTCAGTAATGAAGTCAACACTGGTTACTTGCCACCGCTCCGTGGGGACCGGTAGTGGATTGAGCTCTCCGGAGGGCGGAGTGCGTCGGACCTTGGTGCGGAGGCATGAGTCGCATGTCTTGCAATATTGACCTATTAAACGAGACATGTGTGGCCACCAGTAATTGCGCGACACCAGTTCCAAGGTTTTCCACCGTCCCGGATGTCCGGCCACCGGAGTGTCGTGGTGTTGTGTGAGGATCCGATGACGCAGTTGGGGATTATTAGGAACATAGATACGATCCCTGAAGTAGAGCAAACCTTCCGCTTGCCTCCACTCCGCACTTCGGACGGACCCCGCTCCGACGGTCGGAAGGGATCTGACGACCTCCGCCACACTATCCTCCAGTAGCCCCTCTCGGATTCCCTGTCGGACCTGGCAGAGGACGTCGCGTTCTTCCCCTTGAACAGTTACCCCACGCATTGCTCGCACTGCAAACAATTCTGGTCGAAGAAGGATGATGTTTTCGTTGTCCCGCGATCCGTCTCCGTGGTCCGCTCGTCGGGACAAAGCGTCGGACTTGCCCATTGACTTTCCAGGTCGATGGTGCATTTTAAAATCGAAACGAGCGAGGTATAAGGACCATCTAGCTTGTCGTCGATTTAGTTTTTGAGCTGTCATGAAGTACTCAAGATTTTTGTGGTCCGTCCAAATCTCCACTGTCTTCTCCGCTCCTTCAAGGAAGTGCCTCCACTCCTCTAATGCGCGGACCACTGCCAACATCTCCTTGTCATAGATCTCGTAGTTGCGTTCCACCGGACTGAGGCTTTTGGAATAGAATGCGACAGGGTGCCACTTACCGTCCTCTGTTGGTTGGGACAGTACTGCTCCGGTTGCAAAGTCCGAGCTATCCGCTTCTA
This sequence comes from Entoloma clypeatum, assembly GCA_963565915.1. Taxonomy (NCBI): domain Eukaryota; kingdom Fungi; phylum Basidiomycota; class Agaricomycetes; order Agaricales; family Entolomataceae; genus Entoloma; species Entoloma clypeatum. The sequence goes on along the minus strand of OY751486.1, from coordinate 4,396,442 downwards.
CCCGCCACTCCTTTCGATGATCAGCTAAGACCAGGATCGGAGCGGATGTAATCCTCCGCTTCAACTCCGCAAATGCGGACACTTCTCCTTCCTTCCAAGACCAGAGGTGCCCCTTCTTCGTGAGCTCGAAAAGAGGGCGCGCGATGTCCGAAAACCCTTCAATAAAACGGCGATAGAAGTTAGTGAACCCCAGAAAGGACTGTACTTCTCGGACGTTTGTCGGAGCAGGCCACTCCGCGACCCCCGCTACTTTCACCGGATCCATCTCTATGCGTCCTTGTTCAATAATAAGGCCTAAGTATTCAATGCGCGTTTGCTCAAACTCGCATTTCTCTGGTTTTAGATAGAGTTTGTGTTCGCGAAGTCGTTCCAGTACAATCCGTGTGACCCTCCGATGTTCCGCAAGGGTCTCCGTGAAGATGAGTATATCGTCAAGGTAAACACAAACTACACCTTCAGTGATAAGGTCCTGAAAGATCTCGTTCATCATAGTCTGGAATGTGGATGGACTATTAGTGAGGCCGAAGAACATCACCAATGGTTCATAGAGTCCGCGATTGGTCCGAAAAGCGGCCTTCCACTCGTCTCCGGGCTTTATCCGTACATTGTTGTAACCCCAGCGGATGTCGAGTTTGGTGAAGTATTGAGCGCGTTGAAGTTTATTGATCAGTTCGGATATGAGCGGAAGCGGATACTTGTTTTTGATAGTTTTGGAATTGAGTGACCGGTAGTCTTGTACAAGACGAAGGGAGCCATCCTTTTTCTTGATATAGAACACCGGAGATGCCATCGGAGACTTGGAAGGGCGGATCCGACCAGTTGCAAGGTTTTCCTCCAAAAACGCGTCGAGTTCTTTCTGTTCGTTCGGGGCGAGCGGATATACCTTACAACCCGCCGGAGAGGCGTCCGGAACAAGTTCAATGGCGTGGTCCCACGTCCGGTCTTCCGGTAAGGTGTCGAAAGAGGTCTTTGAGAATACGTCTTCGAAATCAAACAAGTGGTCTGGTACGGAATCGCGGAAAGATTTGGGTTTCTGGTTACTGAGGAAGGCCTCCGATAGACGTTGCGAGATATTGGATGAAGCGCGGATGAACTCCGCCTCCGCAGGTACTGTTCCGACAAAAAGGCGGTCTCCCTCCTCAAACTCATCCTCTTCCTCATCGTCTTCCGCTAACTCCTCCGTTTCTTCTCCTTCTGTGACATCCTCCACCCATGGGCCGCGTGGAGCCTCCTCCTCTAGACCGGACGTCGGAGTGGAACCCATCCGACAGGCTCGGATGCGGACTTGTTCGAACTTCCGCTCCTTCCGCTCTTGGGCTGCCTCCTGTTGGCATGTCCGACATCGTGCAGGACACCGGCTCATCTTCACTTCCCCTGAAGTCCAATCTACCTCGGGGTTGTGTTCTTTGAGCCAAGTGAAGCCTAACACGATTTCTTGTTTTCCCAAACTTGTGACTGCAAGCTGGGTCCGTTCCGAGTGATCCTGATAGCAGAGCACTACATCCAACACCTCCGTTATTGCTCCGGCCTCATTCGGAGTTCCGTCGATGTTGTATACCGGAATTGCGCGTTGTAGTTTTCGAGTAGAGAGTCGGTGTTTCTCGACCAGAGTACGTTCAATAAACGATCCTGTTGCCCCACTGTCGAGTAAGGCCTTTTGTGATAGTATGTCTTTAGTGTCGGTAGTTTCGAGAACTATGTCTAGTTCGAGGGAATTGTCGGAGCGAGCGGCTGCGGCGAGAACATATTGTTTTGGAAGCCGCCGCTCCCACTTAGAGAAGCGGATGCGGATAGGGTTTGCGGAGTTGGGTGCGACTATAGGATCGTTTGCAGGCTTAGAGATGGAGGGTATAGGATCATATTGTTCCATAAATAAGGCAGCATAACGATTTTTAGTAGACAACGAGGGCGCACTGTTCACTCGTTGTGAGGAGGAAAATCCTCCTGTCCTCCCTCCGACTCCGCAGACTCCGTGGGCGGAACGGAGTTGCCTTCCGCCGCGTCCTTGACCACGAGTTGTTCCATGATAAACTCGTCTTGTTCCTCCATCGTCATGAATCGGACGTCGAAGCGAAGGGGGCATTCACGACTGAAGTGACCCGTTTTGTTACATCTGAAGCATGCATTGGCATTCTTGCCTTTGACGCGTGAAGTATCAATGTCCATTGCATTAGGGTCCCTTGTCGGCGGAGCGGTTGCGGATGCGAGCGGAGCTGGACGCGGAGTGAATGGAATGTAGGGGCGAGGGAATACTGAGGTGCCAGGTACTCTTGGTCCGACGACGTTGCGGAAGGCAGATGTGCGGGTCGGAGCAGTGGCTTTGAAGGCTTTGTTGGCAATTCTATTGTCGTCGTTGACTCGTGCTGCAGAGTACCACTCATCGGGGTTGTCGTCCGCAGGCCGTCCGTGGGTCAGGGTGGCGATCTCGTTCTGAATGTCGGAACGGAGACCATGGCGGAATTTGAGTACTATATTGGTATCCTCCTGATAGCCTGCTTTGTCAATGTAGTCTTTGAACTCGTCAATATAGGTCTCGACATCCCGTTGACCTTGATAATAGGATTCTCCTTCGAGGATCAGTCTCGCGTCCTGTTCCTCATTCTTCGGAGTGAACTCCGTTGTAAAGACGGCGCGGAAGTCCACCCAAGTCCGATAAGGCGGAGCACCGGTCCTCCGCTCTTGTCGGATAATGCGATCCGCAAAGCGTGCTGCGCGTCCACTCTTCATGAAAGATAAGGCCCAATAAATTTTAGCGTGGTCGTCTGCGAACTGTTCCGGAGCCAGCCCCATAAACAATTCACAGGAGTTTAGAAAGGTCCAGCCATTTGCGCGCGATCCGTCGAAGTCTGACGGATTGGCGGGTTTTGCTCGACGCACGCCCGGATTGGCCGGAGCGAGCGGAGCAGGTGGAGGTGCGGGTGCGGGAGCAGGTGGGATAGGTGGCGGAGCTGGGGCAGGAATTGCGTTGAAGGCGAGGAGGAGTTGGTCAAGTTGAGTCGAGATATCAGCGAGAGTTTGACGTTGTTCCTGGAACTCGTGCTCGAGCTGTTCAAGGCGATTGGGGTCGTCCATTACTATGCGCGGAGCAGAATCACCGGTTACGGAGAGGTAATTAGAAGAACTGGAAGGGGTGTGAGATGTATCGGAGTCGGACGCGGACGAAGCTACTCCGAAGCGCGGAATCGTGACAACGATGCAATCGGACCCGGTCCAATTAGATGAGAACTTTCTACTGTAAGGGCGACCTTACGATCCAAGACTCAAACTCAGATACTTGCAAGGGAGATCCGAAGTTTAGATTGAGCAGTCTAATAAGTAATACAACACATACCTTGCAAGGGAGATCCGAAGAGAAAGTTCTAAGGATTCCCCTGCAAGCTAGCTGCGATAAATAGTAAAATGAGATATGAAATAAGAGATAAAACGAGACACATGAATGATGAGCAATGATCGGGAGTAGCGATGAAGGATGAATGGAAACAAGATGAATGATAGTACCTGCGATCCGACGTGCGGAGTAGCGGATGGGGGCGGAGTCGTCAGATGCGGAGAGGCGGATAAGATGTCGGAGACAGCGGATACGATCGGAGGACGTCGGAGATGGTGGAATAGAAAGGAAAGGAGGAAAGTAAAGGAAAAGTGAAGAGTGAAAGTGGTTGCCCTTACAGGAGGGTGATTAGCCCGAACAATGTGTTGACCAAGAATTGGTCAGTCTCATCGTCAATGTGCCGCAGCACTCTGTCATTGTGTTTGGGTTTGGTCAGGAGCCTAAAGAGGCGGTGTTGGTGAAGTTCCTTGGTGGCGGTATCGGAAACGGTGGTCATGATGAGAGGATGTGGGTGGTTGGGTTCAAAGGTGGTGGGTCTGTTTGTAGTATCCCAGCGTTTCTTGGGCTCTTTTTAAGTTGGATTCAGGTTCCCACGTGTTATCGCTCGATGGGTATCCCATCCACTTGACCAAATACTTGTACCCTCTGCCCTGTCGCTTGTGGGTGAGGATTGCTTCTACTTCATACTTGTGTTCTCCTTCGATCAGATCAGGAGGTGGGTTGTGGAAGTTCGGTCCGTGTGTGTCATTTTCCCGATAAGGTGTTAACAAGGAGGCATGGAAAACGGGGTGGATCTTCCATTGTTCTGGAAGTTTCAGTTTGTACGTCATGGGCCCAAGCACCTCGGAAATGGTGAAGGGTCCTTCTCTTTTGGGTGCCAGTTTTCTGGAAGGGTATCCAATTCGGAGGTTCTTCCCTTCTAGCCATACCTGTTCTCCTTTTCCAAACGGAGCGAAACCTCGTGTTGACCTTTCAGCCATCATCTGACGGGCTAGTTCGTGCGCTGCCAGTGCTTCATCTCTTGCTTGTTTCAGCTCTTTGAGCCGTTCTTCTACGCTTGGCACATTTGTCTTGTCGAATGCCAATGGTATGTCTCTTGGTTCGTATCCCATCATCAGATAGAACGGGGATCGTTTCGTCGTGGAATGAGTTCTTTGATTGTGACAGAACTCCATTGTTGAATTATGATCGTGCCATGTTTCAGGATTGTTCGAACAGAACATCTGGAAATAGATCTCAAGTTCCTGATTTGCTCGTTCCGTTTCTCCATCAGTCTGAGGGTGATAAGCTGTGCTCATCATTAGCTTGATCCCTAGGAGTCGCCCTAGTTCTCTGAAGACCTGAGAGGCGAACTGCGGCCCTCTGTCAGACAGAATGGAGTCTGGGAGTCCGAATCTTCGGTATACGTGATCCAAATAAAGCTTGGCAGTGAGGGTCGCGTCGGTGGTTTTCGTGCAAGGGATGGAAATTACCCCCTTCGTAGAACCATGGTCTACTACGACCATGATACTGTCAAACCCGTTGCTCTCGGGTAAGTCCGTAATGAAGTCGATCGTCGTCTGAGAGAATGATCTAGCGTCTTTTTGTGCTTTGATCGGCATTAATCCAGGGTTTGTGGGGTGTGTGTTGACTTTCATTTGTTGGCAGGTTGCACATCCTCCAACATAATTTTTGACAAACACGTACATTCCTGGCCACCAATAGTTTCTTCTGACCAGTTCCAGGGTTTTTAGATGTCCCGGATGTCCGCTTGGTAGGGAATCATGGTATCGTTTCGTTATTTCCCGGCGCAGAGTTTCATCTGGTGGTACGTAACATCTGTCATGGAAGAATAATATTCCGTCTTCTGTTCTCCATTCTGATAAATGGGATTTAATCGGTGGCGTTCCCGATTCTTTTAGGGCAGTGATGGCTTTCGAGAAGAGCTCATCGTTTTCGGTTGCTTTTAGAATATCTCCTTGTAGCTCAAGGTCCACTGTTTCGACAAAAATGTCATTTGGCAAGACAATAACGTCTTCGTTATCGGTGTCCTCTTCGGGTATATGGTCCGGTCGCCTTGACAAGGCATCAGATTGGATCATCTTCGATCCTGGGGTATGCACTAGTTTGAGTTCAAACTCGGAGAGATACAATCTCCACCGTGCTTGTCGTCTGTTCAATTTCTGGGGTTCCTGGTAATACGTCAAGTTCTTGTGATCTGATAGAACAACTGTGGGAAACGGTGATCCAAGGAGGTAGTGCCTCCAGGTTTCCAGTGCTCGGATAATTCCCAAGAGTTCCCGATCATAGATCTCATAGTTCCGCTCTGGCGCAGAGAACGAGTGCGATATATATCCGCAGGGGTGCCAGTCTCCATTCACATCTTGTTGGCGCAGTACTGCTCCTGTTGCCCATTTTGATGCATCAGATTCTATGATGAACGGTTTGTCAGTGTTCGGCATCAACAATACCGGTGATTCCGTGAATTTGTCCTTTAATGTGTCAAATGCCGTCTGGCAGTCTTCGTTCCATTCCCACTCCTGATCCTTCTTTGTCAGATCATTCAGGGGTTTGGCAGTGTCCGAGTAGTGTCCAATAAACCTTCGGTAGAAGTTTCCAAATCCAAGGAAAGATCTGACTTGCTTGACAGTCGTGGGTTCTGGCCATTTTGCTATCCCCGATAACTTAACGGGGTCCATTGCGATTTCGTTTTCTTTGATAATCAGTCCGAGGTATTCGCACTGCCTGACTCCAAATTCGCATTTTTCCAGGTTGAGATAGAGGTCATTCTCTATCATTTTTCTTAGTACGCGGAGCGTTCGTTCGGTGTCGATTTCGTCATTGACTGAGAAGATGAAGATGTCGTCCAAATAAATGAGCAACCATCCTTCCTCAAGTTCTTCTTTGAAGATTTCGTTCATCATCGCCTGAAACATGGGTGGCATGCCTGCTAACCCAAAGAAGGCAACCAAGGGTTCGTACAACCCTCGATTGGTTTTGAATGCAGCCTTCCATTCGTCGCCAGGTTTGATCCGTACGTTGTTGTATCCCCAACGCATGTCCAGTTTAGTAAAGACCTTTGCTCCTTTCAGTTTGTCCAATAAATCTCTGACCAGGGGCAACGGGTATGCGTTTTTCACTGTTCCCTTGTTCAATCGCCGATAGTCCTGACAGGGTCTGAGCTTATCCGAGTCCTTTTTAGCCACGAAGAAAAAGGGTGATGCCATTGGTGATTTCGAGGGTCTGATGTACCCCTTTCAAAGGTTCTCATCAAGGAATTCATCCAATTTAGTTTGTTCTTCCAGTGACAAAGGATAAACCTTGCAGTCTTTTGGGATGAAGTCCGGTTTTAAGTCAATTGCGTGGTCCCATGTTTTGTGTTCCGGTAATCTCTCAGATGCCGCTTTCTCAAACAACTTCTGATACTGATTGTATCATTCTGGTAGTTCTTTCTTTGGTTTGTCCGCGCTGTCCGTGTTGTGTGTCAGTTTCTGGGAGATCGAGGTTTTGGCTTGGATCCAAATATCCTCAATGGGTTCATCCGTTGTGACATATGTCCTGAATAGGTCTAGGTCATCGTCTGATTCTTTATCTAATCTTTTCAAGATAGGTCCATTTGCCGGTAGAGCCTCCTTTTTCGGTTTAAGGGTCTCTTCATCATCAATTTCTTCTATTGTTGCGAAGATCCTTTGTTTAGGTTCTTTTTTCATCCATGCTGCAATTGCAATGGGTTTCTTGTCTTTTGATGCTAAGAGCTCATCAAATTTCTTCCTCATGACCCCTGCCAGGGTCTTCTTGAACCTGATAGTTTCAATATCCAAGGTTCCTCTTTCCCAATCAATCTTTGGGTTGTATTGTTTTAACCAGGGTAACCCCAAAATGGTGGTTTCCTTTCCAAGTCCAGTTACCAAGAATCTGACGTCGAGTTCTTTGTCATCGATCCAGATTTTCTTCCATGTACAATGGGTGATCGTTCCTTCTTTGTTCTTTGTTCCGTCCACATTGAACACACGAATGGGCTTTAGTAACGGGATAAGCTCCATTCGGTTAGCTGTGGCGAACTTCTGATCCAAGAAGGTTCCTCCTGCTCCTGAGTCTATCAGGGCGTTTATCTTTAGTCTTTCATCGATGCTTTCTCCTTCTCCTGACATTGAAATGGGGATCGAAAAAGATTTGTCATTCATGTCGGCTACAATTACAGGTGATAGGGAGATTGAAAACTGAGCGGGGGCTGACATCGGTACAGGCCGCTTTATTGAAAACCCTGTTTCTCCATTTTGGAGATCAAGGCGTCTTGTTCCTCATTTGGTAAGTCCTTGAAAATGCCTCGGATATGGGCATATGCGTCAGATGCTTTTTTGAACGTATTGTTCGCAACCGGGGTTTTTCCTCCTTTGTATGCATCAGCACGATGTCCTGCCTGGTGGCAGACAAAGCATAACCCTTTCTTGAAGTGGTCGTCTCTCTCTTCAGCAGTTAGCCAGTCAATGTCCATGGCATTAGGGTCTGGGGCGAAATGCGTGTTTCGGGGTGCAGGGTTATAATTAACCTTGAACTTCTTCTTTCCCCCATCGGGTCTGAGTCTTTGAGCCACTGCCTTGGCCCTTCTCCACTGGTTGTCCAGTCTGGACGCCGTGGTGTACCATTCTTCCATTGTTCCTGGGACCTTATCAAGGCCCAATATCTTGTCTCGGAGCGCGTGTGGCAACGCCTCCATGAAGTAGTCTCTGAGAGATTGATCGTCTTTGATCAGACTCTCTGCAGCCCATAACTTGAATTTTTCAACATATTCGTCGGCAGTCATGCCTTCCATTCTTTGTGTTTTCATCATGGTTAACGCGTCTCCTTCTTTGTCGGCTGGGGAAAACGACTTCCTCAGTTTCTCGATGAACTCCGCGTATTTCGGGTACACGGATACTCCGGTGGTGCTGATATCTCTGTGCCAGGACTCCTTCCAGGGTCCGGCAGTTCCTCCTTTCATGTATGAGACAGTGAACAGGATTTTCTTCTTGTCGGAGTTGTAAATGTCATCGTTCATCTCCAGGTACAGGTTCGCGTCGAACAAAAATTCAGATAGTTTCCTTCTATCTCCATTGAAGATCGCCGGCGGGCTGATCTTGATTTCTTTTTCTGGGGTCCTTACTTGAGAAGTCATTTCTACAAGTGGAGTCTTTGGGGTGTCTGGGGTCGGTCTGGGTGCAGCAACAGCAGCAGCTGGTGGTGGTGGGTTTCATCTCGGAGAGAGGTAAGAGGGTGATGTGGGGTTGACTGGTACGAAAGAGGAGGTTACTCTTCTGTACGCTGTCGGCGGTGGTCGTGGTGTGACAGGTGCGTCAACGAACTCCTGTTCGTCTTCTGAGTCGGACGGGACTCCAAAGATGGATCGTCGGGGAAGAATCTTTGCGTCTAAAACCGCGGTGGGTTGACGACGTTGATCAGCTTGACCTTTTGTTACGGCGATAGCCTACAACAACAAGTTCAACAGATCGGATCACGTGGGTTCGAACTGGTTCCACAACAAGTCCCTCAATAGGTCGACTTGGTCAATCAGCGAGTTCCTCAGAAGGACGACTCGGTTCGGGTCAAGCAGAGCTAAGTCCTCGCAAGGCACTTAGTTAGAGAGCATTTCAAAATAGTAGACAAGTAAGCGTTGTTTGCCTAGGTCAAGCTGAGGACCTCTACTCTAAGGTTACAGGTCTTATATATGTTATCCTATAGCTATAAATAAGTAAGTGCTGCGCAGGAGCTAAATAAGCCATTGGTTAGATAGATGTTTCAAGGGGTTGTGGCATAAGAGTCAGAGATAAGGCCGCGAGGCCGTGAGTCATAGATAATGAGTGAAAATGTATCTAAAGGGGGAATAGTCCGAGTCAGTGTGAGTCATAGCGCTGATAGAGGGGACACATGTCCCAGGGTTGTCGGAGTTAAGTGAAACGGGGTGTGATGGGGATCAAGGGTTGAAGGGTCGTGTGAAGGTGCGTAGGAAGAGGGTGAAAAAGTGTAACATTCATCCTCCAATGCACATTGTTCTTCCGCAACAACTCCGAGTATGACGATGACTCTGCCAAAATCACTCTCGCCATCTCTTTCCTCCGAGGCACAGCTCTTGATTATTTCGAGCATTTCATCATCAAACCGGACCCAGACAACCCCCCGGACTGGTACGAAGATTGGTCCGCATTCCTCCGCACGCTCCGCACGGAATTCGGGGTCATTGACCCCGTTGCGGATGCTGCCGACTCTCTGGACAATCTCAAAATGCGCGAAAATCAATATATTCTCAAGTATAATATCAAGTTCACACGCCTTGCTGCCAAAACGCACTGGGACAGCTCCGCCCTGCATCACCGGTACTACTCCGGGTTGGCGGAGCGGATTAAAGATGTTCTTGGGACTCAAGCAAAGCCAAGCACATTACCAGCACTTAGGGAGCTAGCACAGACTATTGATGCTCGCCACTGGGAACATCATCGCGAGAAGTCCCGCTCCGACAAATCCGCATCCAAATCCGACAAATCCGAAGCTAAAACCCCCTCCGCAAACTCTTGGATACAACTGGCTCACCCGCTACAATCCTATGATTGACTGGGTATTGGGCAGTTGTAAGGGCAACCACTTTCACTTTTCACTTTTCCTTTACTTTTCTCCTTTCCTTTCTATTCCACCATCTCCGACGTCCTCTGATCATATCCGCTGTCTCCGACATCTTATCCGCCTCTCCGCATCTGACGACTCCGCCCCCATCCGCTACTCCACACGTCGGATTGCAGGTACTATCATTCATCTTGTTTCCATTCATCCTTCATCGCTACTCCCGATCATTGCTCATCATTCATGCGTCTCGTTTTATCTCTTATTTCATATCTCATTTTACTATTTATCGCAGCTAGCTTGCAGGGGAATCCTTAGAACTTTCTCTTCGGATCTCCCTTGCAAGGTATGTGTTGTATTACTTATTAGACTGCTCAATCTAAACTTCGGATCTCCCTTGCAAGTATCTGAGTTTGAGTCTTGGATCGTAAGGTCGCCCTTACAGTAGAAAGTTCTCTTCTAATTGGACCGGGTCTGATTGCATCGTTGTCACGATTCCGCGCTTCGGAGCAGCTTCGTCCGCATCCGACTCCGATACATCTCACACCCCTTCCAGTTCTTCTAACTACCTCTCCGTAACTGGTGATTCTGCTCCGCGCATAGTAATGGACGACCCCAATCGCCTTGAACAGCTCGAGCACGAGTTCCAGGAACAACGTCAAACTCTGGCTGATATCTCGACTCAACTTGACCAACTCCTCCTTGCCTTCAACGCAATTCCTGCCCCAGCTCCGCCACCTATCCCACCTGCTCCCGCACCCGCTATTATACCCGCTCCGATCGCTCCGGCCAATCCGGGCATGCGTCGAGCAAAACCTGCCAATCCGTCGGACTTTGATGGACTGCGCGCAAATGGCTGGACCTTTCTAAACTCCTGTGAATTGTTTATGGGGCTGGCTCCGGAACAGTTCGCAGACGACCACACTAAAATTTATTGGGCTTTATCTTTCATGAAGAGTGGACGTGCAGCACGCTTTGCGGATTGCATTATCCGACAGGAGCGGAGGACCGGTGCTCCGCCTTATCGGACTTGGGTGGACTTCCGTGCAGTCTTTACAGCGGAGTTCACTCTGAAGAATGAGGAACAGGACGCGAGACTGATCCTCGAAGGAGAATCCTTTTATCAAGGTCAACGGGATGTCGAGACCTATATTGACGAGTTCAAAGACTACATTGACAAAGCGGGCTACCAGGAGGATACCAACATCGTACTCAAATTCCGCCATGGTCTCCGTTCCGACATTCAGAACGAGATTGCCACCCTGACCCACGGACGACCTGCGGATGACAACCCAGATGAGTGGTACTCTGCAGCACGAGTCAATGACGACAATAGGATTGCCAACAAAGCCTTCAAAGCCACTGCTCCGACCCGTACCTCCGCCTTCCGCAATGTTGTCGGACCAAGAGTACCTGGCACCTCAGTATTCCCTCGCCCCTACATTCCATTCACTCCATGCACAGCTCCGCTCGCATCCGCATCCGCTCCGTCTCCGCCGACAAGGGACCCCAATGCAATGGACATTGATACTTCACGCGTCAAAGGCAAGAATGCCAATGCATGCTTCAGATGTAACAAAACGGGTCACTTTAGTCGTGAATGCCCCCTTCACTTCAACATTCGCTTCATGACAACGGAGGAGCAGGACGAGTTTGTTATGGAACAACTCGTGGTCAAGGACGCAGCGGAAGGCAACTCCATTCCGCCCACGGAGTCTGCGGAGTCGGAGGGAGGACAGGAGGATTTTCCTCCCCACAGCGAGTGAACAGTGTGCCCTCGTTGTCTGCTAAAAATCGTTATGCTGCCTTATTTATGGAACAATATGATCCTATACCCTCCATCTCTAAGCCTGCAAACGATGCCATAGTCGCACCCAACTCCGCAAATCCCATCCGCCTTCGCCTCTCTAAATGGGAGCGTCGGCTTCCAAAACAATATGTCCTCGCCTCCGCTCACTCCGACAATTCTATTGAACTAGACATAGTTCTTGAAACTACCGACACCAAAGACACACTATCACAAAGGGCCTTACTCGACAGCGGGGCAACAGGGTCGTTTATTGAACGCACTCTGGTCGAGAAACATTGACTCTCTACTCGAAAAATACAACACGCAATTCCGGTATACAACATCGACGGAACTCCAAACAAGGCCGGAGCAATAACGGAGGTGTTGGATGTAGTGCTCTGCTATCAGGATCACTCGGAACGGACCCAGCTTGCAGTCACAAGTTTGGGAAAACAAGAAATTGTGCTAGGCTTCACTTGGCTCAAAGAACACAACCCCGAGGTAGATTGGACGTCAGGGGAAGTGAAGATGAGCCGGTGTCCTGCACGATGTCGGACATGCCACCAGGAGGCAGCCCAAGAGCGGAAGGAGCGGAAGTTTGAACAAGTCCGCATCCGAGCCTGTCGGATGGGTTCCACTCCGACGTCCGGTCTAGAGGAGGAGGCTCCACGTGGCCCATGGGTGGAGGATGTCACAGAAGGAGAGGAATCGGAGGAGTTAGCGGATAATGATGAGGAAGAGGATGAGTTTGAGGAGGGAGACCGCCTTTTTGTCGGAACAGTACCCGCGGAGGCGGAGTTCATCCGTGCTTCATCCAATATCTTGCAACGTCTATCGGAGGCCTTCCTCAGTAACCAAAAACCTAAATCTTTCCGCGACTCTGTACCAGACCACTTGTTTGACTTCAAAGACATATTCTCAAAGACCTCTTTTGACACCTTACCGGAAGAGCGGACTTGGGACCACGCCATTGAACTTGTTCCAGACGCCTCTCCGGCGGGGTGTAAGGTATATCCGCTTGCTCCGAACGAACAGAAGGAACTCGACGCGTTTTTGGAGGAAAACCTTGCAACTGGTCGGATCCACCCTTCCAAGTCTCCGATGGCATCTCCGGTATTCTACATCAAGAAGAAGGATGGCTCGCTTCGTCTTGTACAAGACTACCGGTCACTCAATTCCAAAACTATCAAAAACAAGTATCCGCTTCCGCTCATATCCGAACTGATCAATAAACTTCAACGCGCTCAATACTTCACCAAGCTCGACATCCGCTGGGGCTACAACAACGTGCGGATAAAACCCAGAGATGAGTGGAAGGCTGCTTTTCGGACCAATCGCGGACTCTATGAACCATTGGTGATGTTCTTCAGCCTCACTAATAGTCCATCCACATTCCAGACTATGATGAACGAAATCTTTCAGGACCTTATCACTGAAGGTGTAGTTTGTGTTTACCTTGACGATATACTCATCTTCACGGAGACCCTTGCGGAACATCAGAGAGTCACACGGATCGTACTGGAACGACTTCGCGAACACAAACTCTATCTAAAACCAGAGAAATGCGAGTTTGAACAAACGCGCATTGAATACCTAGGCCTTATTATTGAACAAGGACACGTAGAGATGGATCTGGTGAAGGTAGCGGGGGTTGCGGAGTGGCCTGCTCCGACAAACGTCCGAGAAGTACAGTCCTTTCTAGGATTCACTAACTTCTATCGCCGTTTTATTGAAGGGTTTTCGGACATCGCGCGCCCTCTTTTCGAGCTCACGAAGAAAGGGCACCTCTGGTCTTGGAAGGAGGGAGAAGTGTCCGCATTTGCGGAGTTGAAGCGGAGGATTACATCCGCTCCGATCCTGGTCTTAGCTGATCATGGAAAGAAGTGGCGGATAGAAGCGGATAGCTCGGACTTTGCAACCGGAGCAGTACTGTCCCAACCAACAGAGGACGGTAAGTGGCACCCTGTCGCATTCTATTCCAAAAGCCTTAGTCCAGTGGAACGCAACTACGAGATCTACGACAAGGAGATGTTGGCAGTGGTCCGCGCATTGGAGGAGTGGAGGCACTTCCTTGAAGGAGCGGAGAAGACAGTGGAGATTTGGACGGACCACAAAAATCTTGAGTATTTCATGACAGCTCAAAAACTAAATCGACAACAGGCTAGATGGTCCTTATACCTCGCTCGTTTCGATTTCAAAATGCACCATCAACCTGGCAAGTCAATGGGCAAGTCCGATGCTTTGTCCCGACGAGCGGACCACGGAGACGGATCGCGGGACAACGAAAACATCATCCTTCTGCGACCAGAATTGTTTGCAGTGCGAGCAATGCGGGGGGTAACTGTTCAAGGGGAAGAACGCGACGTCCTCCGCCAGGTCCGACAGGGAATCCGAGAGGGGTTACTGGAAGATAGTGTGGCGGAGGTTGTCAAATCCCTTCTGACCGTCGGAGCGGGATCCGTCCGTAGTGCGGAGTGGAGGCAAGCGGAAGGTTTGCTCTACTTCAGGGATCGTATCTATGTTCCTAACAATCCCCACCTGCGTCATCGGATCCTCACACAACACCATGACACTCCAGTGGCCGGACATCCTGGACGGTGGAAAACCTTGGAACTGGTGTCGCGCAATTACTGGTGGCCGCACATGTCTCGTTTAATAGGTCAATATTGCAAGACATGCGACCCTTGCCTCCGCACCAAGGTCCGACACACTCCGCCCTCCGGAGAGCTCAATCCGCTACCGGTCCCCACGGAGCGATGGCAAGTAACCAGTGTTGACTTCATTACTGAACTACCAGAAGCCCATGGCTACGACGCTATCATGGTCATAGTGGACTTAGTAGGGAAGCGGGGACACTTCATCCCGATGCACTCCGATATCTCCGCACTTGGGACTGCACGCTCCTATGTTCAAAATGTCTGGAAACTCCACGGACTACCGGAGGCCATTGTCTCCGACCGAGGACCACAGTTTGTCGCCAAGTTCACGCGCGAACTATACAGGCTGCTTAACATTAAGGTTGCTGCCTCGACAGCCTACCATCCGCAGTCGGACGGACAGACGGAGCGGGTCAATCAAGGATTAGAACAATACCTTCGCCTATTCGTCAATGAACGTCAAGACGATTGGGACGAATGGCTTCCAATGGCTGAATTTGCATACAACAACCATGTTCACGCATCGACACATCAAACTCCATTCTACATTGACACCGGCCGCCATCCGCGCATGGGATTTGAACCTCGCGAGAAGCGGACAGAGATCGAGGCGGTAGCGGATTTCAGCGAGCGGATGAAGTCCGCTCTAGAGGAGGCTCGCGCAGCACTGACAAAGGCAAAAGATGACATGGCGCGATACTACAACCAGCATCGGAGCACCACTCCGACATTCCGCCCGGGGGACAAGGTCTTTTTAGACTCATCAGACCTCAAAACCACCCGACCCACAAAAAAGCTTGCACATCGATACGTAGGCCCTTTCCCAGTGGTCCGACCTGTCGGAACACATGCCTATGAACTTCGCCTTCCCCCTTCCATGTCCCGCGTTCACCCAGTATTCCATGTCGTCAAACTTTCACTAGTTCCCAACGACCCTTTCCAACACCAAGTCCGCTCTCCTCCGCCTCCGACAGTAGTCGGAGAAGAATTAGAGTACGATGTTGAAAACCTCTTGGACAGCCGACTGCATCGAAGCAAGCTTCAATTCTTGGTCAAATGGAAGGGATATGGCTACGAAGAGAATTCCTGGGAAGCAGAAGACAATGTCCATGCTCCGCGCCTAGTCCGCGACTTCTACTGACGTCATCCGGGAGCTCCGTGGCGGATCACTGCCGCGATATTCGACTCATTTCGCCTGACACGTCGAGACGCCGTGCCTTGAAGGGGGGGTGATGTAAGGGCAACCACTTTCACTTTTCACTTTTCCTTTACTTTCCTCCTTTCCTTTCTATTCCACCATCTCCGACGTCCTCCGATCATATCCGCTGTCTCCGACATCTTATCCGCCTCTCCGCATCCGACGACTCCGCCCCCATCCGCTACTCCGCACATCGGATTGCAGGTACTATCATTCATCTTGTTTCCATTCATCCTTCATCGCTACTCCTGATCATTGCTCATCATTCATGCGTCTCGTTTTATCTCTTATTTCATATCTCATTTTACTATTTATCGCAGCTATCTTGCAGGGGAATCCTTAGAACTTTCTCTTCGGATCTCCCTTGCAAGGTATGTGTTGTATTACTTATTAGACTGCTCAATCTAAACTTCGGATCTCCCTTGCAAGTATCTGAGTTTGAGTCTTGGATCGTAAGGTCGCCCTTACAGCAGTATTACTTTCCGTCCACAGCTCTTGAAGGAGTCTCCGACCTTGACGTCTTCTGCCAGGTCAGCTCCGCTACCTCCGCAGACCTCTCCTGATACTCCCACCTCCGACTCCGGCACACCCGCTGCTACTCTGGACGTTGTTCTGAATATTGCATTGATAAATGCAGCCGCATTTGTGCGCGCTTGCAAACTTCCGGGTGCCCAATCTTTCCGAATTCACCTCTCCGACCACACAATCTCCGCCCAATCTGTTTCCATGTCCGAGGAACCTCCGGACCTCTCCCATATCCCAGAGGAATATCACGATTTTGCCGATGTTTTAGCAAGACAAAAGCAGACACCCTCGCTCCGCATCGTCCGTATGACCTCCGCATCGAGTTAGAAGACGGATCGACTCCCCCTATTGGCCCTATGTACTCCATTTCACAATCCAAACTATCTGCCCTGCGAAACTTCATAGACGAACATTTGGCCATTGGTTTCATTCGCCCCTCCCGCTCTCCGCACGGCGCTCCGGTCCTTTTTGTCCAAAAGAAGGACGGTTCCCTCCGCCTGTGCGTCGACTATCGGGGCCTGAACAAAGTTACCAAGAAGGATCGATACCCTCTTCCGCTCATCTCCGACCTCCTTTCCACTGCCGGAAAAGTGCGCGTTTATACCACTCTCGATCTCCGGCATGCATATCATCTTGTCCGCATTGCCAACGGAGATGAATGGAAAACCGCTTTCCACACTCGTTACGGATTGTTTGAATGGCTTGTTATGCCTTTTGGACTATCCAACGCCCCTGCCGCTTTTCAGCGATTTGTGAATGATATCTTCAGTGACCTCCTCGATGTTACAGTGGTGGTCTACCTCGATGACATTCTCATTTACTCCGACGACCCCGCCAAGCACCCCGACGATGTCAAGGAAGTTCTCCGACATCTCCGCAAGAACGGACTTTACGTCCACTCCGACAAGTGCGAATTTTCTGTCGACACAGTCGAATATCTTGGTTTCATCCTTTCTCCCTCCGGTCTCCGCATGTCCGAAACCAAGGTGAAGACCATTCAAGAGTGGCCTGAACCTCGAAAAGTGAAGGACGTCCAGTCTTTCCTTGGATTCGCGAATTTCTATCGACGTTTCATCCACAGTTATTCGGACATCGTTGTTCCGCTCACCCGACTCACCCGGAAGGGTACTCCGTTCCGTTTCTCTGACTCCGCACGGAGTGCGTTCAACGAGTTGAAGCTCGCTTTTACCAAGGCACCAGTCCTCACTCATTGGATTCCTGATCGACCTATTATCATCAAGACAGACGCCTCCGACTACGCACTTGGTGCTATTTTGTCCATCCGGACCTCCGACGAGGAGATACACCCAGTAGTGTTCCACTCCCGCACCTTCACCGCCCCGGAACTCAACTACGACACGCACGACAAGGAGTTACTTGCTATCCATGAAGCATTCAAGGTATGGCGACATTACCTTGAAGGCTCCGCTGCTCCGATCGACGTTGTCACGGACCACAAGAACCTGGAATACTTCGCCACTACAAAGGTTCTCACCCGCCGACAGGCCCGGTGGTCCGAGTTCCTCTCTCAGTTCAATCTCTTGATTCGCTTCCACCCTGGACGTCTCGGTACCAAACCGGACTCTTTGACTAGACAATGGGACGTCTATCCCAAAGAGGGGAATAGCGACTATGCGTCGGTAAACCCAAGCAACTTCCGACCAGTCTTTTCCCAAGAACAGCTGTCCGCATCTCTCCGAGCTACAGAGTTGTTCACCCCTGTTCTCCGCGCCACAGTCATAATGGACATTGAACAGTTGCACTCCGACATCCTCCGCTCACTCTCATCCGACCCAATTTATGCCGACCATCTCAAGGAGCCTGTTATGCGTAACAAACCGTTCCAAGGTTCGGGCAGAGTATGCAGGAAGATGGAAAGGCGAAGAGCAATGTGATTGCTAAATCTAAGGAATCTAGCTATAGTACAAAGGGTTTATATAGGTACTGACTATAGGCGATAGCATATGAGTCAGTGCTGCGCAAGGCAGTGTATCTGAGTAAGATAACTGCGGAAGGCAGTGCGTCTGAGTAAGACGACTGCGGAATGAGTCAGACAGCTGCGGAAAGCGAGTCAGCGCGGGAGCGAAGTATACTAAAGGAAATAAAGTATAATACGATATGTGTAAGCGGGGGCCGATGAGTAAAAGTGAAAAAGTAAGCATATACGTCCGTAGTCGTTAGTCCGTAACATATACGTCCGTAGTCGTTAGTCCGTAACATGTTCCCCTCCTCAAGGTCTGTGTCCTCACAGACTACCTACTCCCATCCATCGTTGCCATTTGGATCGGCCCAGGCAGGGTCAACTCGGTTACCCCAATCCTTTATCAGTTCATCGTTTACCGCCGTGGCAAACTCTAAACCTCGAACGGCGAGGCGAAGGCGTCGGTTCTCGACAGCAAGGGTGTTGGTATAGTTTTTGAGGATGAGTTTCTCCTCAGCGGTGGGGGCGGTTGGCAAATCGGAAAGGGTATGAAGGCGGATATGCATCTGCCGGTGAAGGATGTCGGCAACGGAGGTTTCGAGCGCATGGATCTGGTCGCGCATGGAGAGCGCTTCGCCGATGAGGGTGGTGATGGTGGGGTTGATATCGGAAGCATCGGTGGAGGCGGCGGTGATGTTGGACATGGCAGAAATGATGTTTGAAAGGTATAAGAAGAACGGCGTGTTGGGCGAGAAGAGTTGGAGCGGGGAACTCGATGTGACAGAAGTCGATGTGGAAAATGGCTCAAAGTTTATTCTTTTATCGTGGACGCGATGGATTTTGCCGATGAAAGTCTCGGATCAAGTTTTGAGCGTTCTGAACATTAGTCCGAGGTTCCCACGTGTTCTCTTCTGGGCCATACCCTTCCCATTGGACAAGGTACTGGATCTTTCCGCGGAATTTTCGAGAGTCCAGGATCGTGGAGACATGGTATTCTTCTCGTCCTTCGACGATGATCGGATCAGGGGCTGGCTTCTTTTTCTGAATGGCATACTTCGGGGTTTCGTATGGCGATAACAGGGTTTCGTTGAACACAGGGTGGATCATTTTCCAGGTTTTGGGAAGATCAAGACGGTATGCGCTAGCTCCTTTCTTCTCTAGGACTTTGAACGGTCCGTGTCGGAGGGCGTCAAGTTTCTTTGAGGGACGATCAGTCCTGATGTTAGTCCCTTCCAGCCACACCTTGTCTCCGATGCGGTAATCCCGAGACGGGCTTCGTCGTGTGTCAACTGTCTTCTTCATCTGATCCTGTGCCTGTTTTAGTGCTGCGTTGGCTTCTTCTCGTGCCTGTTTGAGTTTTTTCAAGAAGTCGTTTGCTGCCGGATTGGTGTCTTCCAACACAAGTTCTCCCTTCCAAGGATGCAGACCGTAGTTGAGATAGAATGGTGTGTACTTTGTCGCTTGATGTTCTTTGTCATTGTACTGGAATTCTGCGATTGCGATCCATTCCGCCCAATCATCTTGTAGATGGTTGACAAAGTTTCGTAAGAACACCTCGGTTTCCTGATGCGATCGTTCGGCCTGTCCATCAGTCTGTGGATGGTACGCAGTGGACAGATTTCTTTTGATCCCTAACATGCGGCAAAGTATCTCCATAAACTTCGCGGCGAACTGCGGTCCCCTATCGCTGATGATCTTCTTGGGAATTCCATGAAGTTTCCATATCTGGTCCCGATAGATCTTGGCTAATCCTTCAGCCGATAGTTCCACGGTTGTCGGGATGAGATGAAGCATCTTTGAATGTCTGTCCGTGATGACCAGAATTGCGTTCTTCCCATCAGATTCTGGTATCGGTCCTACGACGTCAATCCCTATATCTTCCCATGGTTGACTTGGCGCGGCGTTAGGGTGCAGAGGGGCGTGTCTCCTTTGGCGGCTGATCTTGTTGCGTTGACAGGTGTCACAACCTTTCACATACTTCTTTACGTCATGTAGGATGGTGGGCCACCAGTAGGTGCGAGTGAGAAGTTCATGCGTTCGATACTGTCCTGGATGTCCTGCCACTGGTGCGTCGTGCGCTTCAAACATCAGTTCTTGGCGCAATTGTGGGTCTGGTGGAACATAGACTCGTTCTCCTGCGTAGGTGATGCCATTTTCCTGCTGGTACCAGTGAGGATTCTTCTTCAGACCCTGGGCTACTTCTGTTTCCATGCGATTCGAGGCCTTGATGCGTACGATCCATGGGTTTTCGATGGTTGTGATGTTTCCGATTTTGATGGAATCAGATGTTTCACCCCCTTCAAAGAATTGTTCCTCCGTGAACATCTCCATTTGTATCACATCTTCTGATTCCAATCGTTTCAAAAATAGCCCCTCCTTGAGCATTTGGTCGCTGTCCTGCGGCTCGAGTTCCGTCTCATACCAGGGTAAACGTGACAGGATGTCTGCTTTCGCGTTTGTCTTCCCAGGTACATGTCGCAATTCGAAGTCATAGTCTTGTAGCTTCATCTTCCAGCGCCTCTGTCGTTGGTTTAGGTCCTGAGGACGCCGGAAATACTCCAGGTTTTTGTGATCGGTTAAGATCTCGAAACGTTCCTTGGCTTCAAGTAGATAATGTCGCCAGTCCTTCAGTGCTTCCA
Organism: Entoloma clypeatum; assembly: GCA_963565915.1. Classification (NCBI taxonomy): domain Eukaryota; kingdom Fungi; phylum Basidiomycota; class Agaricomycetes; order Agaricales; family Entolomataceae; genus Entoloma; species Entoloma clypeatum. Next base: position 4,375,815 of record OY751486.1, on the reverse strand, counting down.
TGACTGCCAAGAGTTCCTTGTCATAGATCTCGTAATTCTGTTCGGCCGCGGACATGGTCCGCGACAAGAACGCGATAGGATGCCACTTGTCGTCTTGTTTCTGTGAGAGTACCGCTCCAATTGCATAACCCGATGCATCGGTTTCAACCCTGAACTGTCCGTCCGGTTTGGGCAATGCCAAGACTGGTGCTGTCGTGATTGCCCGTATGAGACCTTCAAATGCTTCTTGCGCCGCTGGTCCCCATGTGAATGCTGTATTTCCCGTAAGTGTCGTGAGTGGCTTTGCGATGTTTGAGTATCCTTCAATGAAGCGTCGATAAAAATTGGCAAATCCCAGGAACCTCTGGACTTCCTTTTTTGATGTGGGTACTCGCCAGTTCCGGATTGTGTCCACCTTTTCAGTTTCCATCTCGACACGTCCTTCACCCACGACATATCCCAATATGGGGCATTTCGTTACTTCCCAAAGACACTTCTTCTCCTTTAGGAACAAGTCATTGTCCGACAGGATCTGCAAGATCTCTTCGGTATTCCGGGCGAGTTCTTCCTTGGTTTTACCAATAACCACTATGTCATCCATGTAAATCACACAGATGCGCCGACGGATCTGATCCCTGAATAGGCTGGCCATCATCCGAGAGAACGTTCCCGGGGAATTGCAGAGACCGAAAAACATGACCAATGGTTCAAACAATCCTCGGCTGGTCAAGAAGGCGGCTTTCCATTCGTCACCCTTTTTGATCCGCACATTATTGTATCCCCACATGATGTCCATTTTGTTGAAGTAGACTGCGTCCTTCAATACATCCAAGAGGTCGTTGATGCGCGGGAGTGGGAATTTGTCCTTAACCGTGAATTTGTTAACCGTGCGATAGTCCTGTACCAATCGTTTGGAACCGTCTTTCTTGTTAATGAAGAAGCAGGGTGATGCATAAGGTGATTTGGACGGTCGGATCTTTCCGGTTGCCAGGCCTTCGTCGATGAATTCGTCCAGTTCTTCTTGCTCCTTTTGGGTCATAGGGTATGTGTTTCCCCCTAGCTCCTTTGGTGCGTCCGGTGTAAGTTCGATGCCGTGGTCCCATTCCCTTTCCTTTGGGATCTTGTCAAAGTTTTCTTTTTCAAAAAGATGGGCAAAACGTTCAACATATGAGGGTCGTTTGGTTGTGGGAGGTGGTGTGGGAGTAACTGCTTCCAATATGGGGTCTCCGGGCTTCCATTTCTGATCTGATTTCTTGGGTGCGTCCTTGTCTCGTATTTCCACCATGCGAACCCGATGTTTGCGACCATTAAGGTTAACCCTGAAATCCGAGTGTTTGGTTTGACACGTTGATGGGCATCGGTTGAATGTTACGGCGCCGGTCGTCCAATTGATTGTAGGGTTGTGGTGCACCAACCAATCATGTCCCAAAAGCATATCCGTTCTCCCAATGTCCAATACCATTGCCTCCATGGTTTCCTGGTGTGTTCCCAAGTCCAGCTTGACTTCGGCAAGTTTTTCTGCTTTCTGTTGTCGGTTCGGTGATCCATCCGCATTTAGGATTGATATGGGCTTTATTCCACGTGTGGGAAGGTTCTGTTCACGTACTATTCTGGGATGGATACATGTGCGTTCACATCCGCTATCGACCTCGGGTCGAATGGCCTTTGGTCCTCGTCGTGTTTTGATCTGAGCTTGCAGCTTGATCTCTCGTCGTTTCGGAGGTTTATCTCCCTTGACAATCTTAGTTGACGCAACGGCTCGCTTTGCAGGGATAACATAAGTTATATTGTCTGTAACTGTACCAGGCAAGCGAGTTCGTTTAATGGATAAGGGTCGCGACTTAGCGTCGTTTAATCGGACCCTTCGGGAAAATCCTTCTCATCGGTCTCTATGGTGATGGTTTCATCGTCATCATCGGTATCTCCATCAGACACCTTCCTAATCTTTCCAGAGTTCTTCTTCGGCTTGCGGCAGTTGCGCGCAATATGTCCTTCTTGGTCGCAGTTGAAACACTTACGACCATCTTTCTTCTTTGGGGCTTTGCAGTCTTTGGCAAGGTGACCAAAGCGCTGACAGTTGTAGCAACGGGCTACTCCTGCTTTGTCGATCTCCATGGCTTTGCCTTGACCACCATAAGTGGTACCCGATCCGGTGCGTGTGTCGCCACCCCCTCGGATGACTAATGCATGTCCCTCCATCTGTCGTCCCTTGTTTCGGATCTCCTTTGCGTAATCAGTGTACGTCTTGCCATCGCTAGCCACTTGTTCAGAAATTTTGCGGTTGACGTTCTTTTCCAGGATGTATTTCCCAGTTTCTTCGCCAAGGTTTGACAGCTTCAAGATCTCTTCGAATTCGTCCAAGAATTCGTCGATGGTGCGTTTCTCCTGTTTCAGGACTTCGAGTTTCGCCTTGGCCGCTGCCGACTTGTTGGCGATAGAGAATCGCGTAGCGATGTCATCTGAGAATCCTAACCAGGTGATGTTCTCGCCATCGGTGGCAAGGTCGTCTAATTTGTTGCTGGCCCAGTGTTTACCGGACCCTTCCATCATGCGGGATAACACCGCAAGAATCTTCTGATCGTCGGACAGTCCCTTCTGGAACCTGATGTATAATTTGGTGGCTTTCCACCACTCGTCGAAGGTGTGTCTGTCTTTGAACATCCCAGGATCTTTGATGATCTTGGATGTATCCATTGTTTGTACTGTCGGTGCTTCTGCCATGTCTAGAACCTGCGGAGTAGGAGAGGTGTCGGATTGTTGGGATGAAGATGGGGTTCGGGATATAGGTAGGGGTTGAAAATCAGTCCCTGTTCTAGGCGTCTGTTCGGTATCTGACTGCGCGGAGTCAAAAGTAAATTCGTCAGGGGACTCGTCGGCGGAATCGGTGGCAAAACGTTCGGGGTATTTCCTCTGTAGATCTCTAAGGAATCTCTGTTCCTGCGCGTCTGTTGGTCGCGAGAAGGGGTCAAGTCTCTCGTTTCGTGCCCAACGGTTGTACTCGGTTTGTTGTTCTTCGATGGTGAAGTGGGCGTAGATCTGCTGCTTCGAGTAGGACGTGATGATGTGGCTCTGGGACGTCTCGATGTGAGCGTCCTAATCAATCTTCTGATAACGGTTGTCTGGACACCGATAAACTCTCTGATCTCTGTGATCCGACCTGTCTGAGGTCCTTCTTGAACGCGAAAGCTTTCGAGTTCGTTCTGTCGGGCGTTGTAACGCGCGATCTGGTGTTGCCGAGCAAGATGGATGCTCTCTGCTATCTCGCCGTGGGGGCGATGCTCGTCGTTGTCTAGTTCTTCGTCAAGCACCTGCTGTAGGATGCGACGGATCTCCGATTCGATGTACTGCTGGATAAGCGTAAAATCGATACTGTCTCGAGGACTTAGCTCCTCCTGTCGGGCTTCTGGCGTGCTGAATGGGTTACTGGTGAAGTCTTCAAAGAAGCGCGACGTCTTGACTCGTCTGGTAGTTGCTCTCTTCGCTCTGGGCGAACCTAACGAGATTTAGCAACTTGTTATGCGTAACAAACCGTTCCAAGGTTCGGGCAGAGTATGCAGGAAGATGGAAAGGCGAAGAGCAATGTGATTGCTAAATCTAAGGAATCTAGCTATAGTACAAAGGGTTTATATAGGTACTGACTATAGGCGATAGCATATGAGTCAGTGCTGCGCAAGGCAGTGTATCTGAGTAAGATAACTGCGGAAGGCAGTGCGTCTGAGTAAGACGACTGCGGAATGAGTCAGACAGCTGCGGAAAGCGAGTCAGCGCGGGAGCGAAGTATACTAAAGGAAATAAAGTATAATACGATATGTGTAAGCGGGGGCCGATGAGTAAAAGTGAAAAAGTAAGCATATACGTCCGTAGTCGTTAGTCCGTAACATATACGTCCGTAGTCGTTAGTCCGTAACAGAGCCCAAACCACACTGGTCCATAGACTCCGACGGTTTCCTCTGTCATAGTGGTCGCATTTATGTCCCCGACTCCGATAACCTCTGGCTCCGCATCCTCCGCAACAAGCACAACCATATTCTCTCCGGACACCCTGGACAGAACAAGACAGTTAGTCTTATTCAACGAGATTATACTTGGCCTGGTGTTCGAGACTTTGTCAAAAAGTACTGCAAATCCTGCACCACTTGCATGCGCTCTAAACCTCAACACCACAAGCCCTATGGTATGCTGAAGCAACTCCCAGTTCCGAACCTTCCGTGGAACTCCATATCCATGGACTTCATCGAGACACTTCCGACCTCCAGCGGTTTTGACGCAATCCTTGTTATTGTTGACCGAATGACAAAACAAAGCATTTTTGACTACGATCCACTGCACCTCCGAAGATCTAGCCACCTTGTTCATCCTGCATGTGTTCTCCAAGCACGGAGTACCGGAACATGTCACCTCTGACCGAGGCCCGGAGTTTGTCTCCCGCTTTTTCCGCTCCCTCGGAAAAGCCCTCAACATGACTCTGCACTTCACCTCTGGCTACCATCCTGAAGGCGACGGTCAAACCGAATGTACCAACCAAACCTTGGAACAGTACCTCCGCATCTTCTGCAACTATCAGCAGGACAACTGGTCCGAGCTACTTCCGCTTGCGGAGTTCGTGTACAACAATGCTCTGAGTGCTACAACTGGGATCTCGCCCTTCTTCGCCAATAAAGGTTATCATCCGAACCTCTCCGTCCATCCGGAGCGCGACCTCGCATCCGCCCGTGCCCGACAATTCGTTGTAGACCTGGACGAGCTTCACCAAGAACTCAAATCTACAATCCTAGAAGCTCAACGACGTTATCAAGGCCCCGCCGATCTCCGGCGTGCTCCGCCCCCTCTGCTCGAAGTAGGACAGCAAGCGTTTGTGAAGGCTAAGTTTTTCCGCACTACACGACCCTCCAAAAAGCTGTCTGAAAAGTACCTTGGCCCCTTTGACATCCTTGCCAGGAATGGTACACACTCTTACACCCTCCGACTTCCGGACACCATACGCGGTGTTCACCCTGTTTTCCACATCTCCATGCTGGAGCCATCTGTTCCGAACGACATTCCGAACCGGACAGTAACTCCGCCTCCTCCAATCGACGTTGAAGGAGAAGTGGAATACAAAATTGCCGAAATCCTTGACACCAAACTGGATCGTCGGCGTTCTTGCAAACTGCTCTACCTAGTCCGTTGGCTAGGCTATGAAGGAACCGATGAGGAACAGTCCTGGCTACCTGCCACGGAACTCGAACACGCGACAGACTTAGTCGTGGATTTCCACTCCGCGTATCCGGAGAAGCCGGGCCCCTTATCACGCCTATAGAACCGCGCAAGACACTCATATTGCAAAATAAATAAATAAAACAATTAGAGGGGGGAGGGGCTACTGGGTTTTGGCCTTTTTGGCCGGTGGACCGTCATCCTCCAACTCTTCCTCCGGTTCTCCCTCCGCCTCCTCTTTCTCCGCTTGCAGTTCCGCAAGCTCCCCATCTGCCAACCCCTCGACCTCCCCCTCATCTTTTTCCTCGTCCTCTTCCTCTCCTTTTTCCTCTTCTCCGTCCTCCGTCTCCGACTCCGGAGCCGCCGCCTCCAGCAGGAAATTCTGGTAGGCGAGGTGGTTGTTCATGATTTGTAGCTGCCGGAGCAGCGCCCAACCGACCCTCGCCGACTGCTCCTCCCTCTCTTCCAGAGCCTCCCGGAGCCCCCGGAGCTCCTCCGCGACCCCTGCGCCGCAGCAGTTTTTTGCCCCACTTGGGCCCGCGACCTCTGCAACGGCTTCCTCCGTCCTTCCCCGCTTCCGCTTCGCCCGCGTCTCGCCGGCCCTCAGGCATACCCATTTGCCATCCTTACACCGCTGGCATGCGGTGCCCTTCCCCTGCCTAAGGAGACTGTCAGTAAGGAAAAGAAGATGAAGAAGTGGGTACTCACAACGCCCACTTGCACTCCACCTTCGCCTGCGCACAGGCCTGACACGCCTCCCCCCGGACCTCTGATTCCTCCGCTCCGCTCTCCGCCCTCTGTTTCCCCGCCTTCTTCGCCCTCTTCTTCTCCGCCTCCGCCTTTGCCTCCGCCTCTGCCCTCTTCTTCGCCTCTGCCTCCCTCGCCCTCCTCTCGGCCTCCGCCTTTTTCCTTACCTCCGCCTCCTCCTTCTCCTTGCGTACCTGCGCCAGACGGCGCAGGAGCTCCTCTTCGGAGTCGTCGAGGTTGGCGCTGGAGCGCACGGGTTGTGTGTTTGAGTCTTGGGGCATGTTGGTGGTAACTGGAAGAGAACCCTTGGGCCGCTCATCTCCGTTAAATAACCGAGACCACATGACCTTGTTTATTTTCTCACGGTCTTCCATGGGTGTCAGACCTAAGAGGGGAATACTGTTATATCCATCTCCGAATCTCCGACCCACTCCGATCATCCTCCGACATTCTGGACATCCGTTACCTCCGCATCTCCGCACGTTGCCATCGTGCATTTCATATTCATATTCCTGTTTACTTATGCATCGCCTTTTCCGCATGGTCCATTGACCGACATCTCCGAGGTTCGTTACAGTCGCTGGCAACTTACGCCACAACTCCGGACCTACTCCGACCATCTCCGTAAAGTGATATCATTTAGGTATTTAAGCTCGTACCATACCTGTAGTTCCTCAGTTCGAATATCAACAAAGTTCACTCCTCTACTCCCCGTTCATGCCAGAGATCCTCGCTGTGGTACAATACGCCGACGACATCCTCATCTACTGCTCTTCCTCCATCGTTACCCTTCGACGAGCTCAGTACTGTGTCCGAGTCACAACTCCGACGTCGTCCGACCACTTCCACGTCAACGTGTCTCTCACTGAGATCTCTCCGAGAACCTCCGCACCTCCGACCTCTCCTCCGACCTCCTGAAATTGGGACACCTTATCCAACAAACAGCGGCGCAACACATACGTTGAAGCCACGTCCCTCCCCTTCGTCGTTCCTCCGCACCTCCGGAGTTCCGCTCTGGTCTCAGTCCTACGTTACCTCTGACGGACTCCGACGAAGCTCCGACTTTTCACCTACTTAACAGATTGTCCAGAGAGTCGGCAGCATCCGCAATGGGGTCAATGATCCCAAATTCTGTGCAGAGTGTGCGGAGGAATGCAGACCAATCTTTGTACCAGTCCAGGGGTTGTCCAGGTCCAGTTCGATGATGAAATGCTCGAAATAATCGAGAGCTGTGCCTTGGAGGAAAGAGATGGCGAGAGTGATTTTGGCAGAGTCGTCGTCATACTTGGAGTTGTCGTGGAAAAACAATGTGCATTGGAGGATGAACTGGTCAAGTTTCTGGGGATCGGAACCATCAAAGGTGTCCGGATCCTTAGCCTTTTTGTGATGCTTGTGACCTTTGCTGTGTTTGAGTTCATTGGTCATTAAGACAAAAGCATCTGCCAGGGCTTGGGGGCCGAAAATATTCTGAGGTTTGTTTGTAGGAGACGGGGGTAGTGTTGCCGCGACTCGGCTAGCCAAACCACGGCTCAGAAAGTTGGGACTCCAAAAGCCATGGCTCCAAAAGCCGCGGCTGAGGGTCTTTCTCGGCTTGGTTCAGCTCCGAGCCGGACTCGGACCGGCTGAACACGGTGCGAGTCGATGAAAAATGCTTAGTCTATATATATATGTATATATTAGGCCTGGGGACACAAAATTTAGCTATGCTGATGGGACGACGCAAGTGCGTGCCCCGCCTATCTCGCGTGTCCTGCGGTGTTGACCCACCGCTCGCATGCCTCTGGTGCGGTGCCTTGTACGCGCCAAGCCATGCTCGCATGCCCCGCCGTTCTGTCATGTTTTGTCAGTGGTTTGCCGTGACGTGAAGGGCGCGCCGCTTGTCTCACCCGCCGTTTCCCACATATCTTGTCGTGTTTCTCGCCATCTCCCACGCGCGGTGAGCGGTTGCTCATTTGCCTCGTTGTTCCTGTGTCACATGCCATGTGTCGCATGTGTTGTCGCGTTTCCCGCCGTTCGTCGCCCATGGCATGCCTGATGGCACATGTGTTGGCGTCCTGCTTCGCTTCCCGCATGTCTCAGGCCGTTCTCACGTGTTCAGTCAGCGCCGTTCTGAGGCATTTTGTCAGTGTTGACGTCGCATGGTGGTCGGGGTACTTACCTATCCGGCGCCCCTGTGGGCCTCATGTGAGCAGAGGGAGAATGGGGAGGGAGAGCCGGTGGTATTTCACGTGCGCCCCCACCGTTCTGGCATGTTTTGTCAGTGGTGTGAGGTGGCGTGAAGGTTGGGTGCTTACCCACAACCGCAGAGGGAGGAGGGGGCAACAGAGGAGGGGGAGGGAGGGCCGGTGGTGTTTCATGCGCGCCCCTCCCGTTCCGGTGTGAAGGTTGAGTGCTCACCCAGCATGCGCACCCATGGCCCTCGCATGAGCAGAGGGATGAGCTGCCAACAGAGCAGGGGGAGGGAGCGCCAGTGGCATTGAATGTGTGCCCCTCCCATTCTGGTGTTTTTCATCAGTGGTGATGTGGCATGGCAGGAGGGGTACTTACATATACAAGGCCTCCGTGGGCCGCGTGTGAGCAGAGGGAGGAGGCGGCAACACAGGAGGGGGAGGGAGGAAGGGAGAAGGGATTGAGGGAGGAGTGGAGTGGAGCGCCATGTTGCGGACTTTGGATATTGTTCGACTTTCGGCTGTTGCCGAGGTCGGCAAATTCCGATGTTTCATTGATCATCAGTGGCTGGGCCTGGCACCTGCCGAGTATATATAAACGGAGTCTCAGTCGATTTGTTGCTTACCCCCATCACTTCACTCCTCCCTCGTTCCCTCCTCCCTCCCCCTCCTCCCTCCACTTCGCCCCTCCCCCGTCCTCTGTTGTCACCTCCTCCCTCTGCTCACGTGAGGGCCACATAGGTAAGCACCCCACTGGCCATGCCAGTTCACACGACTGACGAAACACGCCAGAACGGCGGGGGGGGCGTGTTCAATGCCACTGGCGCTCCCTCCCCCTGCTCCGTTGGCGGCTCATCCCTCTGCTCATGCGAGGGCCACGGGAGCGCATGCTGGGTGAGCACTCAACCTTCACGCCGGAACGGGAGGGGCGCGCGTGAAACACCACCGGCCCTCCCTCCCCCTCCTCTGTGGTTGTGGGTAAGCACCCAACCTTCACGCCACCTCACACCACTGACAAAACATGCCGGAATGGCGGGGGCACGCATGAAATACCACCGGCTCTCCCTCCCCGTCCTCCCTCTGCTCACACAGGCCCACAGGGGCCCTGGATAGGTAAGTACCCCGACCGCCATGTGATGTCACCACTGACGAAACACCTCAGAACGGTGCTGACGGAATGCACGAGAACGGCCTGAGACACATGGGAAGCGAAGCAGGACGCCAACACATGTGCCATCAGGCACACCATGGGCGACGAACGGCGGGAAATGCGACAACACATGCGACAAATGGCATGTGACACAGGAACAACGAGGCAAATGAGCAACCGCTCACCACGCGCGGGAGATGGCGAGAAACGCGACAAGATATGCGGGAAACGGCGGGTGAGACAAGCGGCGCGCCCTTCACATCACGGCAAACCACTGACGAAACACAACAGAACGGCGGGGCAACGGCATGTGACACAGGAAAGACGAGGCAAACGAGCAACTGCTCACCCTGCGCGCGAGGCAGCGGGATTCGCCAGAACGGCGCGGCCCAGACAGGAATGGTGGGGGAACTGGCTGGAGGCGCGGGGGAACGGCAGGCCACGCCGTCACAGGGGACGCGCATCAACAAGGAGAGAGGGATGACACCCCCTAAGTAACATAATAATTTGATGACTAGAAGACATCCCACATCTGGTGCACAACACAACCAAAGGTACCGGCTCAAGCCACCAGCTGCACCGAAACCGTGTCCAACCGCGGCTCGGCAAGTCGCAGCTTCCAGACCTCACGGTTCAGCTCGGCTTCAGCTTTGTCCAGTCCAGTTTCGGCTCACAGCCGACTGGAGTCGGAACCACGGCAACACTAGCAATGGGTCTCTTGTCTTTTGATGCCAAGAGCTCATTAAATTTCTTCCTCATGACTCCTGCTAGGGTCTTCTTGAACCTGATAGTTTCAATATCCAAGGTTCCTTTTTCCCAATCAATCTTTGGGTTGTATTGTTTTAACCATGGTAACCCCAAAATGGCAGTTTCCTTTCCAAGTCCGGTGACCAAGAATCTGATGTCGAGTTCTTTGTCATCAATCCAGATCTTCTTCCATGTGCAATGGGTGATCGTCCCTTCTTTGTTCTTTGTTCCATCCACATTGAACATGCGAATGGGCTTTAGTAACAGCATAAGCTCCATTCGGTTTGCTGTGGCAAACTTCTGATCCAAGAAGGTTCCTCCTGCTCCTGAATCTATCAGAGCATTTATCTTTAGTTTTTCATCAATGCTTTCTCCTTCCCCTGACATTGAAATGGGGATCGAAAAAGATTTGTCATTCATGTCGGCTACAATTACAGGGGATAAGGAGATTGAAAACTGAGCGGGGGCTGACATCGGTACAGGCCGCTTTATTGAAAACCCTGTTTCTCCATTTCAGAGATTAAGGTGTCTTGTTCTTCATTCGGTAAGTCCTTGAAAATGCCTCGGATATGGGCATATGCATCGGAAGCTTTCTTGAACGTGTTGTTTGCAACTGGGGTCTTTCCTCCTTTGTGTGCATCAGCACAATGTCCTGCCTGGTGGCAGACGAAGCACAACCCTTTCTTGAAGTGGTCGTCTCTTTCTTCAGCAGTCAGCCGGTCAATGTCCATGGCATTCAGGTCTGGGGCGAAGTGTGTGTTTCGGGGTGCAGGGTTATAATTAACCTTGAACTTCTTCTTTCCCCCATCGGGTCTGAGCCTTTGAGAGACTGCCTTCGCTCTTCTCCACTGGTTGTCCAACCTGGACGCCGTGGTGTACCATTCGTCGACTGTTCCTGGGATCTTATCAAGGCCCAAGATCTTGTCTCAGAGCGCGTGTGGCAACGCCTCCATGAAGTAATCCTTGAGAGATTGCTCCTCTGTGATCAAACTCTCTGCAACCCATAGTTTGAATTTTTCTACGAATTCATCGGCTGTCATGCCCTCCATCTTCTGCCTTTTCATCATAGTCAACGTGTCTCCTTCTTTGTCAACTGGGGAAAATGACTTCCTCAGTTTCTCAATAAAGTCTGCATATTTTGGGTAGGTGGGTACTCCGGCGGTGGTGATGTCTCTGTACCAAGACTCTTTCCACAGCCCGGCAGTTCCTCCTTTCATATACGAGACCATGAAGAGGATTTTCTTCTTGTCGGAGTTGTAGATGTCATCATTCATTTCTAAATATAAGTTCATGTCGAACAAAAATTCTGACAGTTTTCTTCTGTCTCCATTGAAGATCGCCGGCGGGCTGATCTTGATTTCTTTTTCTGGGGTTCTTGCCTGAGAAGTCATTTCTACAGGTGCTGGTTTAACTGGGGTGTCTGGGGTCTTTGGTGCAGCAACAGCAACAGCTGGCGGCAGTTGGATTCATCTCGGGGAGAGGTAAGAGGGTGTTGTGGGGTTGACTGGTACGAAAGAGGAGGTTACTCTTCTGTACAGTGTTGGCGGTTGTCGTGGTGTAATGGGTGCGTCAACGAACTCCTGTTCATCTTCTGAGTCGGACGAGACTTCAAAGGTTGATCGTCGGGGAGGAATCTTTGCATCTAAAACCGCGGTGGGTTGACGACGTAGATCAGCTTGACCTTTTGTTGTGGCGATAGCCTACAACAACAAGTCCAAGGATCGGATCACGTGGGTTCAAACTGGTTCCACAACAAGTCCCTCAATAGGTCGACTTGGTCAAGATCAGCGAGCTCCTCAAGAGGACGACTCGGTTCGGTTCAACTAAGCTAAGTCCTCGCAAGGCACTTAGTTTGAGAGCGTTCGAAGATAAGACAAAGTAAGTGTTGTTTGTCTAGGTCAAGCTAAGGACCTCTACTCTAATGTTACAAGTCTTATATATGTTATCCTATGGCTATAAATAAATAGGTGCTGCGCAAGAGCTAAATAAGCCATTGGTTAGATAGATGTTTCAAGGGGGCTGTGGCATATGAGTCAGAGATAAGGCCTCAAGGCTGTGAGTCAGAGATAACAAGTGAAAATGTAGCTAAAAGGGGAATTGTCTGAGTCATAGCGCTGATAGAGGGGACACATGTCCCAGGGTCGTCGGAGTTAAGTGAAACGGGGTTGGAATGGAATTGAGGGTCGAAGGGTCATGTGAAGGTGCATAAGAAGAGGGTGAAAAAGTGTAACACAAACTGGTCCGATCCCAACAACAATGAGGGATGGGGACAGTGACTCTGTGAGGACACAGAGCTTGAGGAGGGGAACATGTTACGGACTCTATGGTATGAGGACCATGTCATATCTTTTACCTATCATCCTGACGTGGCGCCCTCTTACGAACTTACTATGTCTAATGTCTACTTTCACAACCTTCGATTCCCAGTCTGACTCACTATCTTACTTCGTCATCTCCTTTAGTATACTTCGCTCCCACGCTGACTTGCTTTCCGCAGTCAGCTTACTCATTGTACATAGCCTTCCGCAGTCGCCTTACTCATGCGCACTGCCTTCCGCAGTACTGACTCATCCGCTACCGCCTATAGTCAGTACCTATATAAACCCTCTGTAGCATAGCTAGATTCCTTAGATTTAGCAATCACATTGCTCTTCACCTTTCCACTTCCTGCATACTCTGCCCAAACCTTGGAACGGTTTGTTAAGCATAACACCCACTCCCCTCACCTACATATCTATACTATCATGTACTTACTCTAATACATAGTCTGGTATGCTATGACTAATTTCCAACCAACCCCCTTGGGCAGAGATGAGTGAATAAGCTAAAAAAGCGGTCAGGGACTGGGGAATGAGGAAGAGCACATACCTCTTCTTCAGATACTGGCCTCCCCAGCCAAGGTGTTACATTTGTGTCAGTTATGGAGTATATAGGTGTATAGGGGAAGGTATAAGGGCACCCCAGCAAGGGTATAACATGGTGAAAAGAGCGAAAATGTATGTACTCACCTTGGGTACATATCATTATCTTATGCCACAGAATTGGTCAGGGCACCTATGTAGGCCTATTCTATGGTATAAATAGGTCTCCAAGCGTCAGTAGTACAAGGTTTGCAATGAGTAGATCAGGTAGGAAAGTGTAGAAGATGATATGTACATCAAAAATACATATTTCACACATAGCATTAGTATCTCATGGTAGATAAATATATAGAGACTTGTAGGGGCTGTCTCAGATGTATATATACCCATAGCAAAAGACCCCAAAGAGATATGTGGAATGTGGAAGGTGGGAGACATGATTCAGTCCCGAAAACATGTTTGGAACACAATGATTGTTATGGGCAGAAGACCCAACAGGCGAGGGTGACGGCAATGGAGTAATTCACCAGGTAATTTCCTGTCACATGCTGTGTTCACATGATTTTTTCAACCACGAGAGTTCAAAGTCTCATTTTGAGTGATCGATAACAGGTACCAACCACGAGAGGGGGGCTGTCTGGTGAAGACAGCTAATGGCGACGGTTTATCTCCTGACATTGGAAGGAATTTCGGGGTAGCAAACACTCGCAACGCCAATACTATACCGGGTGACCTGATAGCTGCTCCCTTTGACCTTGGCGTTAGGCAGTATCCCCAGGTCTTATTTATCTTCAGGTCGCTGCCCATTCGATATTCTGTCGTCGGATTATGCGAATATTGAACTCCCCGTACTTTCTTCGTGGATTTACGTAATCCATTTTTACTGAGCTCGTCGGAGTCGTGAACGACGGCCTGGATCAAACGGTCTCGCCGCAGTCGCAGTGCATCATGGATGAACCTCCCGACGAATCGAAACCCAACGGCGTCGCAGGCGACGAACACTTCGAGGGCGAGCGCCCTCCTGAGAGCCTCAAAGTCAACGGACATAAACAAAATACGAGCCGCACATCGTCAGATCCAGATGCTCAGGAAATGGTTATCGCTTCTCTCCGCGCGCAGATACAGGATCTATTCGGCCAGGTCACTGACCTTAACAACAAGCTCGTCAGGTCATACGACAGAGTTTCTGACTTGGAGGATGACCTCCACATCGCATCATCCACCCTTCGCGCGTCGTCACTCAAGATCTCGCAACTGGAGCTAGAACGCACCCAACACCTCTCTGCTTTGGATGACGGATTGCTTGTGGAGAAGGCCCATGTTACTGCCGAACTCACTCGTTTGATGGAAAAAGCCACTGAGGAAGCTGCTCAACGCGGGCAGGCGGAGAGTGCTCGTGCAGATATCGAAAAAGACTTGGACGATCTTAGCGCGACACTTTTCGGGCAGGCAAATAACATGGTTGCCGAAGCTCGACGTGCTCAACACCGCAGCGAGGAGAAACTTGTTAACTCGGAACGTGCTCTCAAAGGTGCTGAGGAAGCTGTTAGCATGATGCAGCAGCAAATGCAATTGCTGCAAGAAGACAAGGAAAAGGCGGAGAGGGAGGCTAAAGAAGCGTCTGCGTCGATGGGAAAGGGCAAGTGGGTGGAGAGAAACGACAATGACAGCCTCACCCGACCGATACAGCTGCTCAGCTCGCATCTGCCATACCAAGAATTTCTGCTCTTTGCAGCGCACCTGCGTTCCGTCCATCTCTCCTCCCAACAAGTTCCCGCCATGACGACCTTGCTCACGTTGCCGTTCCTGACACGGATGCACACTGAAGACTCGTTAGTCACCTGCTCTTTTTTTCATCCACGATCACTCATTGTAACTTCCAGAGAGCCGACTATACGTCTTGATCTCGCTCCTTCGTTGAACTGGCTCTCGAGACGGTCGGTTTTGTCTGCGATACATAATGGCCAGTTGACGATTGAGCCGATATCGTCGACTGCCCTACTACAAGAATCGACATCTTCAAAAACAGTAATTCCCAGTCTCAATAGCAACACCGGCACCATTTCGTGTGCCCTGTGTGGAACTCCTGTTCATTCCACAATCCTGGAAGCCACCAGTAATAACGGTACCCCTTCTGTACCCTATCCTCCCGCCCTCGCGCAGACGAACTCAAATTTACCGTGGTCAACTGCTCTATTCAGGAAGTCGTCGCAATCGTCGACGAACTCACAACTGACTTCTACTCAACCATACCCTCCCCAAGTGTTCATCTTCCGTCTTACATCGTCCTCATCATCCACTCTATCTGCTCCACCACCTCCTTTACCCCAAAGGACGACGGCCGGCCCATCGTCATCTCAGCAAACCCGATCTGATCAACGTCCTTCCACAAATTATCCGAATCCCTCTCAATCTACAACAATTTACCCACTCTGCACGAGCAAATGGTGTTTGGCGCGCTTGCGCACGACTTGCACCCTATGGGCCTTCGTACGCACTGGCATAGTTGAGAAAATATGGGAAGAGGAAGTGCCCAGCCTGCCCCTCCCTACTATCACCCCTTCCCCTGTGGACGAGAAGCCGCCTGTGCCACCAAGGCGCAGGGGACTGTGGGGCATGACGACCGCTTTGAACTGGGGGGAGGGTGACAAAGCGAAAAAAGCAGGGTCCCGACCTCCAACTCCACCCAAGAAATCACCCGAGGTTGAAACACAGAAGAAGGAATCTCTAGAGCAGGATGGAAGACCTGCTCCAAGTCCTCCACCTACTCATCCAAGCATAGCAGCGGCCCATGCTCCTGTCAAGCGTTCTCTACCTCCAGCACTTCCGAAGGGTAGTGAGGTCCGTCTCCCTCCAGCATCCTCGACTGCAAATATGCCTCCTACAGAAGCGAGTGATGTCAAGGACCGGGCCTCTCCGTCTCCCAAACCGATCCCTACGTTGCCCTCTCGTGCACCAGTCAGACCTCCCCGTCGGCCAATGACACCATCCAATATCCCCCTTCCAGATTCTCGGCCGCATACGCCTGTCATTCTGAGTCACCCTTCCAGCCCTCTAGCCCCGACGGCGACAACCACTCCCCCACCGCTGCCAAGAAGGGCAGCAGCGCGACCTTCTCGGCCACCTCCTCACATTTATGGCGGTTCTCCAAGACCTGCCACTCCTTCCAGTCCCCGGATACCGCCGACGGAAGCGACGGGGACCAAGACGGAACAGAAGAACTCGAGTATTCCACCTGCCCAGCCTCAAACTGTGGAATTGAAAGAAGATCAACAGCCTTCGACGGTACCTCCCCCAACAGCAGAAACAAGCATAGAGGTCCAATCCAAGATGGCATTTGCTCCCTCCATACCACCAGATGAGGTGGGTGCGGATACCACAGAGACGACTGAAGTTTTACTGGAGGGCCCTATATCTCCTGCCTCTACGTCTACTACGTCAGATATAATGTTCGATGCGAAGTCGAATCCCAGTTCGGAGAACGTGACAGTTGTGGATTCGAAAGCACAGGTAGACGAGTCAGCAGGAATAGACGGCACGGTTGCGGAGTCGGCAAAGGCGATTTTAAGCATTGAACCTGGAACGCGGACCGTCAAGGATACGGATATGGAGGAGCAGGGTGGACAGGATGTCGAGGTGGGAAAACCTGACGAGAACGCAGAAGTGACTGGCGACGAAAAGTTGGCCAAGCTTCAGATCGACACGAAACCTCGTGATGGTGCGACGAAGCCTGAGGATGACCAGGCAACGAATCCCAGGGAAGATGGAGAAGTTTACGTAGGGGATACGACTTGGGAGGAAAGGGCATGGAAGGAGATTGTCAAATTAAAAGAAGAGATGTTCTGGGCTCGGATTGGTGGGCTGCAATGAAACATTTGGCTCGCTTTTGATGAACGCCCTGTGCAACGTTTCTCGTTATTCCAAACATCTTCCCCTGCATCATATCATAATTACGATACCCCGAGCGGACATTCCTAATTCCTCAATACATGTTTATGCACATTTCACAAATACATTTGCCAATTCTATCAGTACATTTAGGAATGCTCTTGCTCTATCCAATGCTCATGTCTTTGCACGAGCTCTGCCACGATGTCCTCTTCGATCTCTTTGGTCTGGTGCGGGCTAGGGGTATGCGTTGGAGGTAAGGTGGGGATCCGGAGCCATGTTTCCGTGAAAGGTGAATCGTCCTGCGTCGTGTTTTTCCCTTCGGCAGGACGACCACTTGTGGAGGGCTTGGGCGACACAAAGACGACCTCAAATTTGCGCCGATGAAGATCGTTTCCGATCACCACTTGGTGACCATATCGGACGAGTGCATCACGGGCTTTAGGAATGAGTAGCTGGTTATCGGTTTCCAGCTAGCAGAGAAGTGTGGATATGCCTGACATAACAAATATAGGAAACGGACCTTGAAAGAAACAACGAAACCGCCCCTCGACCATTCCTCGACCATCGGTTTCAGAATTTTCGGCACTTGATCCATTTCAATCTGAAGACTGCCTTTGCCAGACTGGATCTTATGCTCAGACTAGGGATAAACGATCAGACGCCTGTACCGCTCAACAGAGTAAACTTACATGCCATTTTTTGTCTTGGAAGGAAGAAATCACTGACGGCTGCGGCAAGATAGTACATAGCCTTCCTCCTGAGAACAGACAGTTCTTGGCTGACGGCGCGTAGAAGCCAAAGATAGTCGTTCACGGTAACGAACGTCATCGTATGGAGCGTGCCGGCAGCCTGTACCGATTTATAGACTGTCAGGACTTCCACGACGTCTGCACGCATGTCGCGGGCGACGCATATTCCTGGTGGGGAGGCTGTGCCATCTTTCGAATGCTCGATCTCGAGGAAATCGAGGAAGGGATTCGTCGAGTGGGAGTAATGCCTGCTGAAGGGCTGCAGGCTGAACTGACGATGCATGAATATGACCGCATATCCTGCTTTCAGAAAGTATTCCGCAGAAGTCGCGCCTCGAGTTCCTGTATGATCATGAGGACCGCCGAGAAGAAGAAGAAAGGCGACGGGACCGACCTGCACTGAAGTTGTCCAAGAAACGTACACTGGATTAGCCAACAAAGGTCAATCGACGTTCACCGTATCTATTACAGGGCAGCCTCACACATTGAGCTCCAACGGGACGGTTGTTCCACCACTCTAAAGATGCCCAGCATTTGATCAATGCCGATAACGGTGAGACCAGGGACGACGCACCGTCACGAGAACGACATTTCGACCTTCTTTACCCTGTCTGGCCACGAAATCTCGAACCCCGCTGATGTCGTGTTCAAGAGAGGGTGGTGGTGGTTGTGTGGCGAAGTATTCCTCAGCCGAAAAAGAGGTTGGTGGAGTATGCATGATTACGGGGTGTCCAGATATCCACCAGCATACAAGTAGTGGACTCCGGTCGGTGCGGTGATGGATGTGGTGCTCAAACACTGTGAAGGCCGATCGCGAATACTACATATGTATGTTTGGGACAATCTGATTCCTCGCTGACATCTAGCCCTCTCCTCGATGAGGTGACCCGCCCAGCAGTCCCCAATAAGAATCTGTTTAACGTCTTCCTTCAAGATGAGTACACCTTTTGTGTCTGAAGGTTTGATCGCCCCGTCAATATACAGCGTCTCTAGATGTGGCCCAAAGGCTGGAGAAACTATGTATAAGATGAAATCTTCCCTAGCCCCCTTGACAGTAAGGCAACAAATGCGGGAGCGATGCCGTTCCTACACTCGCATCGTCTAGTAAAGCGTCCGAGATATCGCACTTCCAGCGTCAAATCTGTGATCTCTGTCGGGATGCAGCAGAGGCAGCACATACAGTTGTGCTCGACGGCCATGGAAATCTGGATTGGGGCAGTACAGAAACTTGAAGCGTGAAAGTCGACGAAGTTTTCAGAAGCTTCTCATGTTGAAACAGTCATCGTATATGGTAACAGATCGACAGAGGCCGTGTTTGTGGCAGGACTTGCATCCCCATATACTTATCGAGATAAAGGATGTAGACGTCTGCATAACGATAGACATTCATGTCTTGTCGACAAGGACGGTGGAGGTCATGAAGGTGATGCGGTCACGAAGGGAAAGCGGCATGATCTTGTCATGAATTTCCAGCGGAAGCCGTGGCTTTGAGTGGATCCCTTCACCGCACATGGCAGGAAGAGCAATCATATTCTCTGAAGTCGTAAAATCTCATGCTCGAGGGCTGGCAGAAAGTATCACCTTTCCAGACCCCTCAGTAGGATATGGTCGCTGAGTTGGACGAAGACAAATGAAAGGATGAGACCAACGATTTACTAAACTCATCCGATGTATCCGCGCCTAGGTATCCTTCATCATGACAGGACACAGTGTAATCTTTGAAAGGCCATCGGAGCAACAGGTGAGAGGCGATTCAGGATATTTTGGTAGGATGGATTGCCACAGATTGCCACGTCTATTGCATTCAAGATGTAAGTTGCCAAGCTGGCATGCTAATTTTCCAGAACTCATGCAAATACGCAAGACGCTAACGACCAAATCCAAAGCCAAGGACTCTGTCGAGGAGAATGCAAGAAGCAAGGAATATCTAAAACTTCATGCCACACTAATCTACCTTCAGTTGGAGGGAGTTGCCCGACACTCAGTCTTCTGCTGCTCACACTGGCCCACCGTTTGTCCCGCAGCTCGTCCGACTGCTGAGTTAGCGGCAGCGAGACATTTGTTATATTTATCATCGCAAGCAGCGCCCTTGTCTGCCTCGCCGGCGACCTGGATAAAGCCACGCCTCCCAAGGGATGCGACATCATTTCCCGCTGACATTTTCTTCAGCTTAGCTCAATGTATGAACTTGTGATACTCACAAGCACCTTCGGATGTCTGGGGAGTTCCCGGGGATACAGGAGCCGTATTGCTAGATCTGAGTCGTAAGTACTGCAGAAGACTTCCGGTTTGGCAACCTACGGGGTATTCGGTGTCTTCGGGGCCGCAGGAGCCTGCGCGGCCGGTGACGATGCGGAGGGTCGTTGGGACGGCGAATTATCAGCGAGACACTTGGTGTTCTGCTCGTCACACTGAGCGACCGTCAGTCCTTCAGCGTGTCCTGCTGCAGAGTTTGCGAGATCGAGACATTTCTCGTGTTGACTATCGCAGGAGGTTGTGGGAGCAGCGCCTTTGTTACCCGCCTGGCGGACAACCATCCGCAAGTCACGCCTCCCGGGGGATGGAGGGGACGTATTGCTAGATATGAGTCGTAAGTGCTGCAGAAGACCTCCAGATTGACAACGTACGGGGTATTCGGTGTCTTCGGGGCTGCGGGAGCCGGCGCAGCAGGCGGCAACGCAGAAGGTGGTTTGGAAGGCGGGGTATCAGCTGTAACCGCGTGGCACTTGATATTCTGCTCGTCACATTGAGCGACCGTCAGTCCTGCAACCCTCCCAACTGCAGAGTTTGCGAATTCAACACAATTGGTGTGCTGGACATCGCAGGACCGTCCGAGAGCAGCACCTTTATCTGGGAATGTCTGACCAGCGACCTGGAAGCCCTGCCCGCCCGTGGTAACAGGGGGAGCGGCCTGCCCGCCCACTACAATTTTGTCTAAATTAGCCGAGGATAACAAACTGAATTACGATACTCACAAGCGCCCGTGAATGTCTGGAGGGCCCCAGCAGCGGTCTCACCCAATCCAAACGGTAAGTGTTGGACTGCATACCCAGTCGAACGCATCAGAGGGTCATCGCTCGTGGTAGTGTCATTAGTAGTCACCTTGAGGAACTCCTTGCTTCCCTGCTGGAAGAGACAATACGAAAGGAGAACAGAAGAAAAGTGCCAGAGCGACGGGCTTGTACGACATTGTAGGTATTCTCTGTGTCACAAGGTTGGACGCCTGGAACCTTGACGACGTGGAAACAGGATGCACGTACTGGTGAATTTGGAAGAAGGACTTGTTGGGGTGATAAAAAGGAAAGGGAAGTTAGCTAGTAAGGAATGAAGGCCCAGCGGCTTTTATCTATCCAGAACGGTGCCGAATGTCGGAGGGTCTTTCAAGAGGATGCGCGTAGTTCCATGGTGATTTCGCGCTCATGGACGGTGTGGTAGTAGGACTAAGTCCAAGAAATGGCATCCATGGATACCCCTGTTCGCCTGATTCTTGCTTCTCTGGTTGTAGTTGTTCGGTCTCGGTCTCTGGTATTGATATAGTTCTGTGCGCTTTAGTCGAGGGGGAGCCGATCAAGGCCAAGTCAATTTTGATATAGTCCAGCGCTTCAAGTCGTCATCGGTTTCCAGGCTGTAAACGGTTCCCCTCCCAACTCGAGCTCCTGCAGCTGTCCAATACAAGGTCCTAAGCGTCCATCTTCGGGGAGCTCAGTAACATCTTTGAGGGATACCGCCGTCACGTCGGCGTACCTCGGTGTCTCCGAGCAAGCCACCGCGTCTTGCCACGTCGACACCGGTCTCTCAGTCCTCGGATGTTGCCAGGCGGTGCCTCAGCCTCATACGTAGCAATACGCCTTGCATGCTTCATATGCATCAACAAGGCTGATTGTAAGCCTCGGTCCAGAACCTCATGACGTTATCGTTACCTGAGTCCCTAGAGATGCGCCTGACTGGTCCCCCTTTCGTTCTGTAGCAGAATATTTAGGCATCAAACGGGAACCGTGCGGTGAACAACAGATTACTCGAACTTGTCAGCGTTCAAGCTGCATTTTGCCGTGTGGTTTGTGGTTAGCTTGACGCCTCCGCCACGATCAAGGACGTGTACACATGCTGAAAACCGCCTGCAGGAAATAATAATTTTCTCAAAAGGAAAGTCCAGTCGGTATGAGGCTGTCTCCTACCCGTGGTGTAAGGTGCCCTTAAAGATAGCTTGAATTTACCGAGCTCAAGACAAGGGTACCACTGCGAGAGACAGAGGGACCAGGACAGATTCCAGTGTCTTTCTTGAGGAGGGTCTCGGAACGTCGATGAACTTAGCCGAAGAGAAGAGAGATGTGGTAGGGAGGGATGGTGCGCGACAAGGGTACCACTGCGAGAGACAGAGGGACCAGGACAGATTCCAGTGTCTTTCTTGAGGAGGGTCTCGGAACGTCGATGAACTTAGCCGAAGAGAAGAGAGATGTGGTAGGGAGGGATGGTGCGCGTCATTGGTGAAGTCATGGATAGAGCAACTTCTCATTCATTGGGGCATATAGCCAGATCCGAAGACGCAGTTCTGTCCACAGCTTCAAGCGGAAAGTAGAGCTGGCCATTCTCCACCAAGCCCAACCCTTGGCGCCATTCCACCAATTCTTTGCGACGACCAATGCTTTGCCCTCTTGCTTTACTAGTGGAACGCCGAGGGCCGGTCCATCGGCACAACGGATGATCAAAGTCTGCGTAGATTTCTGGAGCGTTGCAGCCCCAGGCTTTAGGGAGAGCTCCACAGGAGAAGTGTCGAGTATTTCAGGTGAATGAAGTTGCAGAGTTTTCCCGGAGGGTAGGAATGTTATAATTGCACGCTACGTCGATGAAGAGCAGATTTGAGATGACATAACTCGCAAGACGCCCAAATTGTGATGACAGATCGCACAATACCGATTTACTATAGATTCAGCAGACATGGTGCTGAAATCGATGACGGAGTCGTCAGCTGTAATAGCTGGTGCGTGCGGCAGAGTCCCAATGAGACCTTGCGGTACTAACCTTGCCTGCAAATCTCTAGTAAACCAAGGTTCTGTATGCTATTGGGACAACTGACCTTTCCCAACCACATATCCCGCAGGACAGACACCAAGAGCCTGGCACCCACATGCGCTAAAGTATTTCGTACTTCCGGGGAACATCGCGCCCTCATATAAGGGCTTTCTAACGAGATTCATTAGCCTACATACGAGGCTATTGCAGGAGACCGACCACTCGAGAGCGACCAGAGACGGTGAAAGGATGCGGCGAAAGGAGGCATTCACGACAATGTGATTCGGTGGTGGTGGGTCAGCCGCAGAAAAAGGTTGTGGAGGCTGTTGAAAACGTCGAGAAAGTTGTAAACTGAATTGCAGACAAACTAACGCACCTTCCACTGTCTAAACTTGGCTTTGGTTTGTGCACCGGAATCTTAAGAGATTCTCCAAGAAGTCTCAAGGGTGCTGCAAAAAAATCCTTTCGTCACGATGTGGGCAACTTCCCAGGCATGGTTATCTCACATCCGGCAGGACTTTTACATCCGGAGTCGTCGCAATGAAGATATTCTCCCAGACATCTGAAATGCCACCAAGTTCGCTGTAATCAGGTCGGGATAAGTAGATGATATACTTTTGCCGCATGAACTTGAAGTTCACGAAGAACAATGCATGAGAATTCATCACGCCCCATCAATACGATTTTGAACGGGGAATGCGCTTTAGAGCCATAGAATCTGGCGGTAGAGTTGTGACCATTGCGGTGAGAACGTCGCAGAAAGGTAGCAGAGCATTCAAATCGTCGAGACGAAGACCCAGCGACTTCCAACGCCGGTGGGAAAGGTGTTGTCACGTGCCGCCGTCAAAACGCATACACAGGCTACGCGTTCATCATGGTCTCAGGAAGAGGTGTTATTCTTTTGTTTTGGATAGCAATACTGTATATAGTCACTCACAACTGTGAACCTTCCCGGGGCGGAAGGGGAAACACAAGTAATATTCACGTCGCGGGTAGGATTCCTATGTAGTCCCTTTTGGAGCTATGTACTATGTCATTCGCAAATGTCGTGGATTGCAAGGGAACACAGTAAGGTAAACGTGATCATGGCACCATGCCCATTGCCCACCAACTATTCGTCACTAAACCAAGTTCCACACCTGATTCAATCCTCCATCGCAAGGGTATGTTTGTACCTGTACGCCATTACGAGTGCTAGAATTAGGAACGTCAAGGCATAGGTCTTATGAAACACGTTTCAGTGATAGTCAACAAGAGCAGAGGGGAAACGAACTGGTATTGTTAGCGAGGGTAAGCAATCCATCGTCGGTATAGATCCATTGCTGCCAGGGGTTTTGATTGCACTCCCAGATCACGACTTCGCTAGAGCTGTCGACTGGTATGCCTCAGTTCACATCGTTTAAACATTAACCTACATCAACATCACTCACCAGTTTTTGCATCAACACACAACTTTCTAGATAGCTCTGGGTCTGCTACAATGATCTCGGTGAGGCCGGAGAAGATTTCCCATTGTTGGCTTGTACTATTGTTGCAGTCGTGCCTAAGCGATAAAAATGTAAGGAAAGGGAATAAACATAAGATCACATGTCAAAGCCTACATTTCAACGGCAGTGCCGTCGGCGAACTTGGATTTGCGAACTTGGAGGCATTTTGATGACGATGCAGAACTGATTGAAGCTACGGGGCCTTGCGCAGAGACACTACTGCAAAAAAGAGCGGCAGTCAGGAGTACGAGGGAGAAGGCGGAAGATTTGGACATTGTAGAAGGAGAATGACTAGCTGCTGCTCTGGCTTTGGTGCGCCATCCTTGGAGACATCTTATACAGCGGCGTCTTCGTTTATGACGAACAAATCGGAAATTGAAGTTCGCTTAGCATCGGCTACCGTGTTGGGCTCGATGATGATCGATGACCGCTGAGTCCGATCCGAATAGCTAAACCCTGCTCGGATCCGATTTTCTGCACTCAAACGCGTTCAGGAGTGCTGGTATAAGTTGAAATAAGTAACTTGGTGCACCACTTACAGCCTGGCCTGACACAGTTTACTTTGACACCAAAGTGGCTGATCCAAGGCTGATCGTCGAGTTCCAGCTTAGTATTCCACCCGGGAGCACTTCATATAGCTTCACATTGACCCTAACGGCTATCAAGGCAGAAATTTCAGAAGTGGAGGCATGTATGATGAATTAGTCCAGAATTAGCTGAGTCTACCCACGCTAAGTTCACTGTACATATATGCTGCCAGATCTCAGGCACAACGAAGAAAAAGCCTTGTATCAGTCGTGATGATTTGTTCACAAGAAAAAATCTAAACTCTGTTCTCTATCTTCAGATTCGCGAATACACAGATCATTTGTAGGCTCATTTTCTGCAGGAAAATGCCAGGCATCATGCATGCATGATCGCTGCACAAACCACCATTGCAAAATTCGTCGTTCAATTGATTCCTTGTTGAATTTCAAAAGCCTTTCCTTGCCCCCCGAAACGCGATGTGAAATTCGTTGCGGTAGACCCAGGCAATACACTCTCAGGAAACTAAGGTTCATCCCTCGAGCAAAGTATTTCAAGGGTTTCATGTTCATTTGTTTTGGTAGCAATACATGGTCAGTCACAAATGTGACTCAAGTAACATTCGGAGTGAGGACTGGTCCCTCTCCCATTGTCCGGCAAGAGGACTACGAGCCACTGTCGTCTCTTGAGGCGAACCCGACCCCTCTCCTCCTTCATTTTTCATTATGACAGGAGGGGAAGGAATATGTTCGGGATAAGGGTGTTCACTCCCAAATCCAGGACTTGACACCGCAGGCGCATTCCAGCCATGTCCTTGGTAAACGGGATGACGGACACCGGCGCTGGATCCTTGATCGTGAGTGGGATGCTGGCGACTATCAGTCACAGGTAGTGGCTGTGAATGAGTTGGTGATGAGGAGACCGAATAAAAAGTGATAGGACTTGAATTACGCCGCGAGCGAGGTTCTTGCCAGAGTTCGGCTTTACTTCTGGCATCGACAACGGGGTTGCTATATGAGTCCGCCGTATATGATTGTGCATGGCGGGAATAGCTTCTTGAATGTTCATGCTGGTCTAGTCTGCGGGACGCCAATCCAGGATTGGATGGTTCTGCTTCGACGTGACGCTGTTGATTCGGACTGGCATCGACGATGTTTGGGAATTGTTGATTAGGGTCAGCCGGCCATTGCGGCGAAGATATGTGATTGTGATACGAGCGCATTGTGTGGTACGCCTCTGGAAGGCTGGATGCTTCCCCATGACGAGCCCGAGGTTGAGATCTTTGTCTTCGCGATTCAGACCGTGCAACAGGATGGACGCCACCATCAGATCTTCTGTTATCTTCAGGAAAAATCGCGGGGGCGGGGGTCATGCTAGACCGAGAACCTGATTCGCGGGAGGACGAACTACTTCTGGAGACCGTCTGACGAGGCGAACGCTTCCTCGACGGTACCGTTTGTTCAAAATGAACGTGTTCGCCCAGCCCCCAAGGCTCCTGAGCACGAGGAGCAATGAATGTGATTCTGCCCAAGATCCTCTTCCTCGAGCTCCCCAATTCTGGCTGATCAAAAACATCAATGCGGGATAATCCTTCAGGGACCGTCGCGAAAATGTCATTCATCAGATGAATCGGCTGACCACCGGCCCGTGACTGGAGGTCGACAAGGTAAATCGCATAGCGCGGAGAGTAAGGGAACTCCCATAAGTATTCGAGACACAGGCAGGCCATGACACGCCGGGGGTTGAAATAGATTCTGTTCCATCTTTCGAGGATGTCGCTGGTAGAATCCTGAGGCCGCGGAGGTGTATCCAAGGACCTTCCTGATCGTTCTCGTTGATGGAGGGGGACATCCCCAGTCCACGCATTCGTGACCTCCTGATGTCATTTATTCAGCGTCACGGATTTTCGCAAGGCATAATGACGCACTCCGATAAACCTCAACCATTCAGTGTGGTTGAATCTGCGCTTGAGCAACAACTCTGGCATCAGGTTGGCATCTCGTCCCTGGAACTGCAGATCCATGATCTTTTGGGGAGGGAACGTCTCTGAAGAACCGAGAGGATCAGGGATATGTGTTGCAGTGGCTGCCTGAAAATAGACTGATGTGACTGGCGAAGTTTCTCCAGAGAACATGTAGATGGGGAACTGACTCGGAGCCTCGTTCCCTGTGTTTCTACTGGTTGGGGTGTGGCCGGAAAACATGGAGCTCGGTGCTCTTCGGGGAGTGATATGGGGCGATTGATAGTTCTCCTTGTCCGGCTTTTGCTCTCTCGCCCACAAAGCAACCCGAGCTTTGAAAGATTTATCCATGGCATCTCCATAATGCCAGAAAGTCCTTATTACCAAAGCAAAATACATCACCCCAAGTGCAAGGACAGCGGAAATGGCGATCCGGACGCCAAGTTCGGCACGGGGTGACAAGATGTAAGTTGGTTCTTGGCTGGTCGTCCCTGCGCGCCATACGAAGGACATTATGCAAGCTATGTAGAATATGATTGACCTGATTGCGGGAATCCCAATCAGTGATATTGCGTTCTACGAGGCCAGAGCCCAAATGCGCTCACCAAGCGAGCCAAGTTGCTGGCATGGCGAGGAGAACCCAGACATTCCACCAAATGAATGTTTCGGAGTTTTGAGCTTCCTATCGATGCCATCAATACTGAAAAATCTGAATTTTATCATATAGCCACGTACCGCGGCCCACTCGGCAGCTTTATGGGGTTTCCGCATGGTCCCAAACCGGATGATATACATACACCCATACAAGAGACTCATGAGAGCGCAGATGAGAGAGAAAAGTGCACAACTACGTGTCAAAGGATCATTCCCAGCACCCTGAATCTGTAAAATCGTCAGAATGGCACTGGGGATGACAATTGAGTGTCAAAAAGGTAACAAGGTTCTAGGTTGAACCTACGACAGCAATAAGACGGAAATAATGTTAAGGGTCTTCCATTCCCGAAGCAGGGAATCAATGAAACCTTCCCAGGAGGTTTTAAGATTCAGCATATGAGGACCCATATGGACCGTTTGAGGGAAATCGATGAAAGTATACTGGAACTGGCGCACATTTGCAACCGCCATCTCTTTTATTTCCAGCATCGTCACATCAGCCTCTTCGAATATGCGAGCTACACGAGAGAAGTAGAACGATGGTAAACGGAGGAGGAAATAGAGATAAAGCTGGCGGGGCACAGTGTCGAACATGAAGTTTGTGGTTATCACAAACGCGTCGATGAGCAATGCCTTCAGTAAGGTCCTTCTACGTCCAAAAGGATACACCATGACAGGGGCAGGCGTATCACCAGTATAGTCATTTGCCAACGGAAGATCGCCGCTGATGAGACTCGGGGTAGTGGTCCGTCGGAATGGATCAACCGCCACATATGTCTGAGAAGTCGCGCGGTCCTCTGAAATTGATCCTGCCTCAGTGTTCACCAAACGATCCCTCGAGGTAGCTCCGAGTGGCGCCCAATAGGCTGTCTGGTTCGGGAGATTATGAACGAGGGGAGGTGCTGATTGTGGGGGTATGAATGATGGTTGGACCACCGATGCATAAGGTAAAGGTTGAGACCACGGATGGTATGAAGGCTGGACCAGTGGAATATAAGGCGAGGGTGGAGGCAAAGGCACGTATCCGTGAGCTCGAGAATCATGAGCCCACTGGCTAGGATAAGCAGCAGCAGCAGGATAGACGGAAGCTCTCCGACGTTGTCCCTTTGAGCGCGAACTTGATCTTGACCGCGAGAAAGAGGA
The DNA here is from genome assembly GCA_963565915.1 of Entoloma clypeatum. Taxonomy (NCBI): domain Eukaryota; kingdom Fungi; phylum Basidiomycota; class Agaricomycetes; order Agaricales; family Entolomataceae; genus Entoloma; species Entoloma clypeatum. Next base: position 4,347,548 of record OY751486.1, on the reverse strand, counting down.
AGTGGGCGGGAGGTACATTCGGGTACCACGCGGGTGGGAGCCTGAGTCAACATTCAAACTGCTATATTGATTCTGTCGTTTTGCCAGTGGTCTACCGCGTGGATCATGGACCTCTTGCTGGTCATGAGGGATATGAGGATGTTGGTCATCTTCTGCGGCTATGCCAGCGCTAGAAGCCGGCCAAGGTTCGACCTGCTCTTCCGAAACGCTTGAACGTCTGAATCCGTCGTCACGTTGCTGGGACTGGTGGTGGCTGCTCATGGCTGCAAGAACCTAGAAGTAATGGGAAGTCACAGTCCAACGGTCCCGAGGACATAGTTGGCGAGGTACTGTACAGCGTGCGCTTGTCACGGTACGATCAAATCATGATGGTGAGCAAACGGCAAAATGGACTCAGCCCCTTTGTTGTCCTTTCAATATAAGACCATCATCGCCGTCAGCATAAACAGTGCTGCCCACAACCTGCTTGCATAATGGTGGTGAATGGTATGTAAGTCCCCTGCACACGAGTACGTGGTAGGCGTATCTTTGGGGCGTAACGAAAACATTTGCTGGACCGAAGCGTACAAGGCCGCCTTAAGGCCGCCTGACGACAACTTGATGGCCTGCAGACTGACTGGCGTCGACATAGCAAGATGCGGTAGTTCGCTCGGAGCCAATCAGGTACGTCGACGTTGCGGTGGTGTATTCCTCAAAGATGTTACTGAGCTCCCCGAAGAGGGATACTACGCTTAGGACCTTGTATTGGACAGCTGCAGGAGCTCAAGTTGGGAGGGGAACCGTTTACAGCCTGGAAACCGATGACGACTTGAAGTGTTGGACTAATATCAAAATTGACGTTAGGCCCCGGCCCAGGGTTTTCGATCGGCTGCCTGAGCATTTTCCTCCTCTAAAGCGCGCAGAACTATATCACGGAATACCAGAGACCGAGCCCCGAACAACTACAACCAGAGAAGCAAGAATCAAGCGAACAGGAGTATCCATGGATGCCATTTCTTGGACTTAGTCCTACTACTACATCGCCCATGAGCGCGAAATCACCATGGAACTACGGGCATCCTCTTGATAGACCCTCCGACATCCGGCACCGTTCTGGATGGATAAAAGCTGCTGGGCCTTCATCCCTTACTAGCTAACTTCCCTTTCCTTTTTATCACCCCAACAAGTGCTTCTTCCAAATTCACCAGTACGTGCATCCTGTTTTCACCTCGTCAAGGTTCCAGGCGTCCAACCTTGTGACACAGAGAATACCTACAATGTCGTACAAGCCCGTCGCTCTGGCACTTTTCTTCTGTTCTCCTTTCGTATTGTCTCTTCCAGCAGGGAAGCAAGGAGTTCCTCAAGGTGATTACTACTGACACGACCACGAGCGATGACCCTCTGATGCGTTCGACTGGGTATACAGTCCAACACTTACCGTTTGCCAGTGGATTGGGTGAGACCGCTGCTCCATCTTCTGGGGCCCTCCAGACATTCACGGGCGCTTGTGAGTATCGTAATTCAGTTTGTTATCCTCGGCTGATTTAGACAAAATTGTAGTGGGCGGGCAGGCCGCTCCCCCTGTTACCACGGGCGGGCAGGGCTTCCAGGTCGCTGGTCAGACATTCCCGGATAAAGGCGCTGCTCTCGGATGGTCCTGCGATGTCCAGCACACCAATTGTGTCGAATTCGCAAACTCTGCAGTTGGGAGGGTTGCCGGACTGACGGTCGCTCACTGTGACGAGCAGAATACCAAGTGCCACGCGGTTACAGCTAATACCCCGCCTTCCAAACCACCTTCGGCGTCGTTGCCTGCTGCGCAGGCTCCCGCAGCCCCTAAGACACCGAATACCCCATAGGTTGTCAATCTGGAGGTCTCCTGCAGCACTTACGACTCAGATCTAGCAATACGGCCCCTGTATTCCCGGGAAGTCCCCAGACATTCGAAGGTGCTTGTGAGTATCACAAGTTCATACATTGAGCTAAGCTGATGAAAATGTCAGCGGGAAATGATGTCGCATCCCTTGGGAGGCGTGGCTTTATCCAGGTCGCCGGCGAGGCAGACGAGAAGGGCGCTGCTTGCGATGATAAATATAGCAAATGTGTCGCTGCCGCGAACTCAGCAGTCGGACGAGCTGCGGGACAAACGGTGGGCCAGTGTGAGCAGCAGAAGACTGAGTGTCGGGCAACTCCCTCCAACTGAAGGTAGATTCGTGGCAGGCAGTTTGTAGACTTCCTTTTTCTGCGTGTTCTCGCTGCACTCTCCAAGTCCTCGGCAGGTTTAGACATTTGCGTACTCACATGTTAATTTCACGTTGTGGAAAATATTTAGCATGGCAACTTCACATTTTGAGACCATGCATGTGCAATGAGTTATTGACGTCAAGAGCAGCACTCCCGGCCCTTAGTTCCTTAGAAAGGGCAGAAGCCGTTCGTATAGAATCCAGCCACTGGCTACCCACTACTTTTAGTCTTCCTATGTTCGCGGAGGCTACAGACAAGTCGGAACAATTCCGGAGCTCGTTCAGTGACAGTGAGTCACCCGTCCGGGTCCGCAGGGCACTCACTGCGTTTATATGACAGGAGTTCTATTACAGTGTTATCATGGCCGCTACTACCTCTGCCCGGCCGCTGTTGGGGGATGGTGAGGGTCGGTACAAGGTCCAGCTTATTGGGAACAGCGGTATGGCTTCCACTCCATCAATGTCATCTCAGCTGGGGTCTTTAAGCAACCTGTCGCAGGCGCAGGAAAGGTGAGCATCGTTTCACGAACAATAAGATGCTTTTTTTTCAAACCTGTGGGCGGTCCAGAGCACCACAGGGATCGCCCTCGCAGCCATGCTCGGCGTTCCCTATGTCGGCCTCGACACTCTTTTCTGGACGCCGGGCTGGGGCCAGACACCCGCAGAAGAGTTCAAAGCCAAAGTGCGCGAGTTTATCGCTCAGAACGATAAAGGGTGGGTCATCGACGGGAATTATGACTCGAGGTTAGGGAATATCCTCACGAAAGAGACGACCGATATCGTTTGTGGGTGCATGCAATTCTGTGGAAAACGTGCGCTGATGCATCGATATCGTGACAGGGCTGGATCCTCCGCTCATACAGACATTCTACCGCGTCTTCGTTCGGAGTATACTCCGTTTGTTCAATTTGTGCCCGCCGTGCAGCCCGGGATGTCAGGAGCGAGTGGGTGAGATGTTCTTCTCTAAGGAAAGCATCCTGTGGTGGTGCCTCACAAGCGACCGGCGAGTCCGTCGCGAAGGATGGGCAAAGATGGCTGAAATGGCCATTGGTAGCGGCACTAATGTTCAATGTAGGAAGATGAGAAGACTCGGAGGATGGGGCAGGGAACGCCAAGAATGGCTGGACAGTGTGGCCGAAATGTGTTCAGCGGAAAAAAAGTGACTGATTCAGACATACCGTCACGCTGTGTAAAGTATACCTCTACTGATCAAATTTCTTGGAAAAACTAACATTACATCAGGTGTAGATCTATGTTCCTGTTATACGTTCAACAGATAATCGACTCTGTCTCTAATGTTGAAGAACAAGACTCATCATGACACACAATACTGAGATAGGCAAGGTATACTGTATCCAAGTTCCGGCTCTTGCTCAATCCTCCTTCTTTCTAGCCTCCTCCTCTTCGGCATCAGTCATCCCCGTCCAGTGAATCTCCTGCACGATTCCCTGGGACCACCGCGACATGTACCAAATCGCCTTTGCGAAAGCCTGACTTTGCCCGCGGATCCACATTTGCGTACCACCCCAAGCCGCTCCCAAGTCCGAAGTGGAAATCGGCTTCCATTCTCCCGAAGGCTCGACATTGAAACGAACGCCAGGAGCTGGAATAGAAAAGCCGGCATAGTCACCGACGAAGCCAATCTGTTCGCCAACTTCAATCAACACCTTCATTCTCTGGCACCGAAGAGAACTTACTTCTACAGAACGTCCATGTCTCCTGACATAGATATCCTGCCATGGGTCTTCTTTCATAACTAGAGAGAATTCATGAGTCCCTTCTACGTCCAGGAATCGGTTGAGCCAAGTCTCCCGGTGCATCCTGTAAAGCAGCGTCGCGATGCCGTCTGGCGCGGTTACATGGGGACTCTGTGGATCCATAGGCCCGTCATCGCTGATACCTGCGAGAAGGGGGTGATCAGACTGTTATACGGGGCTGCCAGTGGCCGAATTCGCGTCGACTTATAATTACCGGATGCTATGATCTTCGGGACGTCAGGTGCAGCGTTCGCTGGCAGAAAGGGGTGATCGAGGAAGTGGATAAAATGACCGCCGGCCATATGTAGCGTCTAATGAAAGACTGTTGTAAGGATAATCGATGTGCTACTGACAGAAGTCGGACTTGAACATAAATTATGTCACTAGATCGCGTGATGTGACCTTTGGCGACTTCAGGACTTTCAAGCAACTTGTTACTTTCAATGTCTTTTTAAACTCATAAGAATATGTTAAAATGTGTTCCCCAAGATACATTACATATGGCGCGACCCAATCAATGGGCCAAAATTGAGTAATTCCAACAGGTTCCTTGTATATATCCTCAAAGTCTGTTGCCACCAAAGAATTCGCGCGCAACGGATCGGCCCCCGTCTTTGATAGCAGTCCCCTCGCTAGCAAGTTCCTGCATGCTAAAAATGGAGTTCTGGCAAGTTGTGTTGAGGAATTTAACACTCACGACATCTGCGAGGTGATCCTTTCTATTTATATCTGTCAAAACAACATCAAGAGGTGGAGGATTCGCTTCATCCACGGGGCCAGGGCGTTTGTCCTAGTGTTTCATCTTTTGAGCTCATAGAATATCTGAGCTGTGATCATGGCTTCGCTCACCTTCACAGAGATCTGTGCCCGACTCCAACCCGTGTTCACCAGTCCCTTCAAGGATGCATACCGAGGCGAATCGGGGTCGAGACGGAGCAGAGCCGTGATAATCTCAAAGATGCACAGCCCATGACTCGCGATGGCGATGTGCACGCCGCTTTCATGCACATGTGGCAACACGCATTCCACCACCGCCTCTTTCGCTCGCCGCGCGAGGTCCTCCAAGCTCTCGCCCTCAGGGAACCTATCTAGTCGCGAGGATAAAACCGGGTATATCTTCTGGTCGAAGAGTTCCTAGAGTGTTTTGTGCGGGGGAGTTTCGAGGCTGAATTTTTCGCCTTCGGCGAGACCAAAGTGTTGCTCGCGCAGTTTTGGGTTGATTGTGAGAGGCGGGTTGTGGGGTTGGGCTGCGTGGATGGCTTCGCCGGTTGCGCGTGCACGGAGGGATGGGGAGGCGTAGATGTAGTCGAAGCTGGTGGTGGAGAAGTATTTTGCGACGGCGAGAGCTTGCTGGAAATTATTCACACATTGTCAGATTGTGATTGGAGACAAGCGAACACACCCTTCTCCCTGATTTTAGAAGCAATAAAAATGGATTCAAAAGTTCCAGGTCCAAGCAGCATGCCACGTACCTAATGCAGAGAGCGGAGCATCCTTCCAACCTGCCCAGATGTCCCGCTACGAGCAATTATTCTTTTAACACACTGTATAAGTCGCGGATGTACCTGGAAAAGTCATACCAAGTTATCTTCTGACTCTCCGTGGCGAATCTAAAGGGTTTCTATGGGCTGTGCATGACTAGAACCAGAGCGGTAATAACCTACGAAGGTGATGGTGATCATCTCCGGGGCTGATAATCGGTGCCTCGGGTGATCCTTTCGCGTGGTATATATGTTGAAATTCGCCGGATCACGTGGAGAGGACGCATGAGAGCTGAGAGGGAGACGACGGAGCTGAGCCTAAGGAGGCATTCTTAGAGAGCCAGAAAACCAGAATCGAATGGCACAAAAGTATCAGTGAAGGTACAGCCACTGTGATCCGTCCCTTTCACCTTCTCTTCCAACACGGCGGCAAGTGCTAGATTCACCCGTTTGTGATGGGACCCTCAATGTGGCAAACAGGTCTGAACCCAGGCGTCAATCAGCAAGCAGAGATAACGAACCATACAGACAGTACAAGTGCAGGGTATGCGATCCCAGGTTTGAACAAGGATGAGAGATTAACGTACACCCTGCAGTGGCGCGTGTTCGGTTTTGATAAGGAATGCTGGCTGGTGCCCATGCTGAGCTTTGAACTTCCGTACTCATATTATCATCACAGACACGTTTCTGTTAAAGGACTCGGGGTTCTACTTGATGCCATGAGTGATGCGGCTGGCATTCTAAACTCGACGTTTGTCCTCAAATATCAAAGTCATTATCTCCATGGAACGATATTCTGTTCAGTTTGAGCCACTCAAGGTGTGTCCTGCTTATCCTTAGCCACTCAATGCATCGCTTTTACATACTTATATAAAATGAGCAGGATGATGATAGTGCACGCCACTCAAGTCATCTCGAACCCACAGACGAACAAAGCATGCGCTTTCATCTATCCGATACCACCCCTATCAACTCGACCTTCCACAACACCGATGGTCAAGCAATATACAAAGTTCGGACGTCATCCAGGATGTTTGGGCGGACCACGACTATCTCCCGCATTGTCCCAAACCATAATTTTGCAAGTGGTCATCGTGACCAGCGGATGCGCGATGTATTTGGATATATGGCGAAGTTTGAGTGGAAGTCATTCTGCTCATCGAGGATGCGCTTCCGCGGGCGAGAATTCGAGACGAGGACATTCTTCAGAAAGCAGGGGTGGAGTTGTCATGGCCGGTGAGTACACTCATTCAGGGAATGAATGGGTGGTTGACACAACTCGTTATAACTTACAGTCATCGGGTTTTCGTTGCTCCAGACGGTCGTGAGTACAAGTGGAAGATAGGGTCAAAGATGTCCGAGGTAAGTGGTTAGATCTTCCCTTACGGGTGTCTCTAACTGACCGCCGAATAGTTGACCCTCAACGATGCAACTCAAACACTTGTCGCTCGGTATCATGTGGGGAAAAAAAGCCTTTTGTCTGAACCGCAGATGCCGATATTGGACGTCTTTCGGACTGGAGAACATATTATAGACATGATTCTCGTGACCTTGGTGTACATTGAGAAGCTGCGGGACGATGAATGATTTCTGTATTTGTATCTACGTCACTTATCTGCACAGCCACCGGGATTGCTTACCAACGATCCCGTCGAACATTCGACGACATTCTCTGGTCCATAATATAACCTCCCCTCTCCCCTCGCATCGTTCGCTCTCTCGAGACTCCTTGCCTGCATATGGCTGAAATTAGAGGGCTGCCGCTTCTAAGCGGACCTCCTCCACCAGTCGATCCGACCCAGGCATGCAGAAAGTGCAACAAAGAGTTCAACGTGTTTCTCAACCGATCCCGCAAGTGCAACCACTGTGGTAGGTGTCCCTGGCTATCCGTCGGCTCATGAGATCGCCCCAGACCGACCTTTGAGCCTGCCCCCTTTGTTTTTCAGGTTATTCGTACTGCCATAATTGCTCTGATTACCAGGCTTTGATGCCGCGCGGCGGACAAGAGGCTGGGTACGGCTCTATGAACGTATGTGCGTTCTGCATCGAGTATCTGACCAGTGCGTCTCCATCTTGGGCTTGAGATCGTGTCAGAGGTGAACTGCGTGTAGTAACTGCGTCTGCCAAGGGGCAGCTCAGAACGGTTCCCCTGTCGAAGCTGAGGAAATATGTGGATGCGTATGACATTAAGACGCATCGAGCGGTTGAGAAAGATGATCTCGTTGAAGAAATATTAGCGGCGAGAGTAGGTGGTTTCTCATGAGGTCCACTTCGTCCCTGATGATCATAGACTGTTTATGGCTGTCTTCCGAAAGAAAATGAGGTGCGCTCGTGGTTCTCATTGTGCTTGACAGACGATAATCAACACAATCGTGTAGAACTACTATCGGAAACATTCCGTCCCAAATAGAGCAGCTGGTCCTCACCATCGAAGTTTCTTCGCCCGGAACAGCCAGACTCCTCCCATTCCCCCTCCACCACCACGGCCGGCTGCACGCCCACAGTCGCACAGTTTTCCGCGACCCGACCTAGCGCCTGACTCTCAACCTGAGCAACAAAATCACCACCAATACCCTCCCCACCCGTCTCATCAAACCCACAATTACACACCGCAGCCGCCTCCGCCTCCAGTCCCACCGCGCCCACCCCAGCCGTACAACTTCCAACCTCCCCCAATGCCCCGCCCTCAAAACCCACAAGCACATCCGCCACCACTCCCCCACGATAGCCGGCCCTACCCACCACCACCTAGTTCACCTCCCCGCAATAGCCGGCCCTACCCACCGCACCACCCCCCTCGCCCCGCCTCCTCCCAAGCTTTCAACCCACCTACCCCGCCGCACCCACGCCCCCGCACCGCCTCCACCGCGCCTCCACCCTCGCTCGACCAGCTCCTCGACATGCCCGACTCCGCGCTTGCCGCACTCTCCATCAGCGCGCTCAAGGCGATCCTCTTTACAAACCATGTGAACGCGGGGCTCATCCTCGAAAAGAGCGACCTCGTGAGCAAGGTGCGGACGCTCGTGGAGGACGAGCGGCGCGAGCGGGAGCGGCAGAGGGCGCTGGAAGAGGCGGAGGAGGCGGAGCGGATTGAGCGGCAGAGGGCGCTTTTGGAAGAACATAAGCGGGAGATGAGGGCGCGGGAGGAGAGGGCGGCGGCGGAGAGGGATGAGTGGCAGGGAATCGAGGCTGATGAGAGGGAGACGAGAGAGGAGGGTGAGAGGGCAGCGCCGAGGAACAGTGGTGTCTCGTCGACGTCGACGTCTTCCCCTCCACGATCCCCACCGGTTCGAGGAACAGCGACGACTCTTGAACGAACAGGGTTGTGCGTCATATGTCAAGACGACGAGGCAAATATCGCCATTGTCGACTGCGGGTATGTTTCTCACTTTCTTTGAAAGAGGTGCTGTCGAATTCTTGATACAATTCTCTGTAGACATCTGGCCATGTGCCGAGATTGCTCTGAACTGGTGATGAAGAGTTCACGGGAATGTCCCCTCTGTCGGACTAGGATCGTAACGGAAGCACGGTTGCTGAGGATCTTTAAGACATAGACTTCGCAAGTTGAACACTGTCTAGACGTGATCTGGGACGCTTAAGAGTTGTCTTTACATTATGTTGCATGTTACCCGGCTCCTGTATGTTTTAAAAAAATATCTCAGACGCATGAAATAATGTGAAGGGTTCAGGCCAATTTGAGTGGAGACGTTCCGTGTAATTGTTATTACGCCGAATACATTTGTGATAAAATACAGATGTCTCTGGCGTAGAATGTAATGCTTCCGTCTAAGTTGTTGCCAGTGTCGTTAAAATGATCGCTTAATAAGGGGCAGCAGCAGCTTGGCACTGGAAGAGGTCTATAAGCCAATTTTCAATAGCATGAATACAACCCAACGCACAGCTTTAAGTTGGTCAAGGTACCACGAGCACGATGGAAGGTCAGCCTTGTCCAAGCACTTCGTGAACTCTGTAGCAGGGCCACGAACCATTGAACACGGGCTCAGAAGAGAGAAAACGGGGAACATACCCTTTGCCTGGAATTCGCAAGTTGCACCGCTCTGGTATTGCTGTTGTTGTTGAGCAGGAGGCGCGTGAGACTCTGCGGGTGTCGAACTCGAGCTTCCGCCGCCGCCAAAGAGCAGGCTCGAGATGCCGTGCCCGATGGTGGATCCTACGGCAACCGAACCGGCGGTTGCGGCCATTTGGGCAAGCATACCTGGCTGCTGGGGCTGCGCGGTTGCAGCCGCAGGGGGTGCGGGTGCGTGGGGGGGAGCATAGCCAGCGGGAGCAGTTGCTGTGTGGGCTCCGCGAGACTGAGCTGGTGCTGGTGCTGGTGCAGCGCGGGGGGCAGCTGAACGACCACGAGATTGACGCTGCGGAGCATGGTGAGTATGTCAAGGTGGAAGCTAGGGATTCGCGGGGACTTACAGGCATTGTGTAAAAAAGTTGTGGGTGGTGGTTTGATTGAAAGCGACACGAATTTCGAACGGCAAGGTTCGGTGAACCTTGCCGTCGCCAAACATGACCACATAATACAGATGACATAAGCTGCTTTCTGGAGAAGGCTCCAGAAAAACTCATTCAGCCCATGGCCTCCGCTGCCCTGCGCCTCCGGCCAGGTCATGGATATCTTCTGGTCGGACCCTCTCGGATAGTTGCGCGAGGATATGCGGTCGCGGCTATGAAGCAGAAGCAGAACAAGACGAAACCTGCATCAAAAGCCTCCGCAAAGAGTCCTGGAACATCGTCTGCAAAACCAACTTCGGCAGCCTCTGATTCGCCTTCTGCAGCCGCACCCGCGACCCGACCGACGAGAAATAAATTTGCTGGAGGTGTCTCGTACAGGGTTCCGGAGAAAGACCAGGCCAAAACCACGACGGATGAGGAGGAGGCGCTGGCACAGATTGAACAGATTTCGGCTATGGCCAAACTCTTTCCGTCGGCGGATCCGTGGGGGCAGCGCGTGGAAACGTTAGGTGAGTCAAAGAGTCGCCTAGTGGCTTACGCGGTCGTCGCAATGTTGACGTTTGACTCTGCAAGGAAAGACGTCGCTCTACCCTATTCCGTAGGATTTGGCGCCCGCCGGAATTACCCCACCTGGAAAGCCATGTTTGACCAGTTCCTTCAGAACCGATTCAATGCTGCAAAGAATGCTACCAGGTGGGTAACCTGCCGCCTTGCTTACCCTGGTTCACCACTAACGCCTTGCCATTCTTCAGCATGCTCATGCTGGCGCAGATGGACGCTATACCTGGTGTAGACTTGTCAGGAGCCAGATTCTACCAAAAATTCTTCACTCAATGGCCATGGCGAATGTTCTCCACGAAGTCCGTCCGGTCCAATTCGTGGACGGACACCCTGCGCAGGACAGCATTGAAATCCTATCAAAACCTCAACACAGCTGTTGCACAGTAAGTCATTTGCCCGCTCTTGTCAGAGATCACCCTCATCTTTCCCCCCCAGAAAAGACGAAAAAGCAATCAAGGAACTCACCACCTCTGTATACCAAGACAATGTGCTCCGTCTCAAACGAGCGCAAAACTCGAATTACAAGTACATCTGGCGTTTTCACCGCGAAGTCTCTCCTGCCCGAGTCTTGTCCATCCGAGCTACAGAAGGATATCTCGGCTCCGAAGAACCAAAATTCGGCAACAGAATGATGGTCCATGCCCTTGTTCGCATCGACACCGAACAGGTTCGTTTGATCCGATTCTTGCGCTTGTAAGGGGATGTTTTAACAAACAACACGTCCCGCACAGAGCCTTGAGATTTACGACAAACGGGGGCAGCCCATGCACCCCGTCGATAGCTCGGCATCGGTCTCACGAACAGGCGCAGGGACCGTTCCTGCAGAAAAGCGGCGTGTTACAGAATATGTCATTTTCGAGAAACGCATGTGGTATGATGGGCCATGGGTCATTCGAGAGCAACTGTGGGAGGCGCCGGGGAAGGTCGCCGCCGTTTAGATAGGTTTTCTGTGAGCGATTTTGACATGATATTATCAATTAATTGAAATGCGTGTCTTGTAGATATTGAACCCAATCATAATACCTAGAACGATTCAGCCGTACAAACTTTTGAACATGACATTTAGTGCTTCTGAGAAAATTTTCGCATAGGACAAGCAAAGGATCATCTACAAACCACTTTCATTCACAATCATGTCGTCAAGATGATCTTGGTTCTGGGGGCAGATAAAGGCCGCTCTGCTAGAGTCAAGCAATCATTATTTCTCATTATCAATGACTTTGCTTGATCAGTGCGTCTCATGGCCAAATCATTCTGTATTCTGAACCGGAATCGTATTGCTGACGAATGCCCATAGCATATTGCGGTGGCAAGTACCAAATAGCGCACGCTCTAGGATCGTCACACATTTTCATCATGATCGTCTTCCATGGCCAAATTCGTAAGACATCCGTAGCCCCTCCAATTCTGCAACATGCTTCGGCTGCCTGGCTGCTTGTGGTGTATGACACGTCGAAACTGACAGTATAGATCAAGTCACTGGGGAGACCGATAGTGCCTGGCGGGACTATGTAATATTAGAAAACCAACATCAGAAGAAACACAACACTGGGACTCATGCACGGAATAGATGGCCGGTACAAGACTCTGCGGTCGTTGGATGCACAGGCCCAAGCGGGTGAGTAAACCCGCCGTATCATTTCGGCTGATCTCTTAGTCATCGCATACTCAGGCTGATGTCTCGAGGAACGCCATTGCGCGCACCCCGCATCACTCCCCAACCGCAGTATATTTTTACATTGGTGTTGATTCGTCAGGACTTTAGCCAACTTGCCAAGGACTGTTATGGCGAAGCTTATCACAAGACTGAACATCGCCCCATACAAGTAAATCATCGCTTCCCATCATCGTAATTTGATCACCCTCGTATCTCATGTCTTTCCTTCCCAGAAAAGATGAGAAAACAAACAAGAAATTTGCCACATCATGAACATATATACCTCAAACCAAGTGAAAAGCAGATCAGCGTTGCCATCGCCACCCTTGAGTTCACACAGTCGTCTGTACTGACCCCACAAGGAAAGGTCCGTTCGGCTCTGGTTCCCGCCAGGACCACGAAGGGGCGCCGGAAACGAGCGGAAACGCCCCCGCAGAAGAAAAAAGGAAATCTCATTCTCGAGGCACACCTGATGCGACGGACCGTGAGATAGGCTATGTATGGGAACGGTCGCCTCCCTTTCACGGCTGGTTCCCTGTGGCACGTTAACACTCCGCTTCGTCCCCTACTCATGCGTTCGTCTCGGGGAAGGAAAGGGTTGTGGCGCTCATACCGGGGCTTGCCGAGTTAAGTCTGGAGTCTGATCAATCGTATCCACCCGAGTGCAGGAATCCCCCGAATCGGTGTGCGATGGCAGCCTTCGGAGAATGACAATGTGATCATGAGTCACCCTTGCTTCCAATGTCGCGGCCATGTTTAACGCGATGTTTCTTCTCTAATAGCATACGGGTTCTCACTGCAGACCAGTGGCCGAGGTAGGGGAGCTCGAGAAATTACAGTCTTCATTCGCACTTGGTCTGTCTGCAATTCGCGGTCTATGTATTGCCTTGGTTGGCCTCTCGCCTTGACGACCATTTCGCCATGTCTTCCGAGAAAACAGGCCAGACGTTTTTCGGATTTGCGGTTTCCAACACGCACCTGAATCAATCACCATCATAAGCAAACGCCCAAGAAACGAGCTCTTCAAGGGCCATCGATATACCAAGATGGCCTCAAACACGGGCTGTTCGCTGCCGTGGTCTACCCCGGTGCGGCCCCGCCTCAGCTCCAAGGGTCATCGTCTCGAAGAACCAGAATGCGCACCGCCGCCGATCTCATCTCAACTCGCTCCATAGCTTGCTGTGGTACTATACAATTTCACTGGGATACTTGTAGACTTTACAGGCCCATAGGCCTCAAGGCATCGCCGGGCACCCTAAAGCTGCATCGACACCGTGGATCCCTACCTTCAGAGTGTAATGCAGCAAGCGTTGGCATCATTCCCGACCCAGAGTCTTAACATCGCCTCGCGCCATGGCATCTCAACTTGCGTGTCAAGCTTTTTTCATGTCTTGAATGGAACGTATATCACATCCTTTTATGATTCTTTTGACGATAATTCTAGACATATTGGAGCATGTCCCTCCCGTCCTTATTGTTGCGGCTGCCAAGCAAGGCCTCCTTCGGTCCGAGGATGCTCAAGAAGCTATGTACCAACCTTTGAGACGTTACATTCCAAGGTACCAGGCTCTCCCATGGGCCCCTAATTCCCATCGACCCCGAGCCGCCTCATGCGTCACCCGCTGGTCCGCCCGTGGCAGCAACCCTTGGTGTACTAGCTGTATAAGTAGGTCTTTCGCTCAAAGTGTACCTGTATGATGCAGTAACAAGTTCTGGTTCTACAGGCCCTTCATTCGGTACGGGTTTATCGGGAACTGAAATCTACCTAAAACCCAGTAGTCGAGTGTTACTCAATGGGCATGGCGATTTTTTTCGCGACCTTCTTCAGATCTCAATCATGGATGGAAGAACCGACCCGTCAGCCGATATTTAAGGCACGGCAAGATCTCAGCGTCTCTCTATCACTTCTCCATCTTACCTAGTGTGCATAGGTAGTAACGCCCACGCTTTGGGAAAAGACAACAAAACAATAGTGAGCAGATCGCATCTGTGTCGCATTCCACCGCGCTTCGCCTTGTACGAGCGGAAACTCTAATTTGGTGCCTGCTACAGTCTTTTGTCCATCCACGGCGCAAAATGTAACTAGCCCCTAAGAAACCAAGCCACACCATGATCTATGGTAGCGCTCCTTTGCATTTGATATAAGAAACAGGTCCGTTCCAACCAAATTCTTGGGCTCTTCTGGTAACGTTAAAAGGGAAATACAGACCTTGAGATCTATGGCAAAAAGGTATAGATCTAGATGCGGGCCGACGAATCCATGAATTTCGTATCATATAGGCGCTGGTATCGACAAACGAAGCATCAATAACTCATGTCCTATTTTTCGAAACGCATACGGTCCTGCGGCGCATCGTGGATTACTGGGAGGAGCTTTTGAAGGCGCCAGAGAAGGTCGTTCCCGTCGAGCAGGTCAGCTCAAACATCGTTTCAAGGTCATTATCGATCCTGCCGATCGCGAAAAAAAAAATTTCGGGCAGGTCCAAACACGCCGAATACCCAGAGCGGCTCCTCTGTGCCTTTGCGTTTTGAGCCCGGTTTCAGTGTTGCACGTCCTCGGATTCGTAGAGTCTCCATTTCCAAGCTTTCCAAATTGTGTTAAAATCATCCGAGTGCCGCAGGCCAATCTTGCCAAGGTCAGGCATCCAGTCTATTGTTCCCAACCTTCCCAGTTCGAGCCCACGCATCCCTGCGCATCTTGCTTCTCACTTTCCCCGGACTGACGGCTGGGTCGTTATTGTGAGACCTGAACGTTTCGGTCACCTGAACGCCGATCCCCAGGGTTCAATGCGGTCATCCTTCACCGCCTTCTAGTTTTGATTTGATCGCCAGGGTCACAAGGTGAAGTGACATCAGTGATCGTACTATGTACATATCGATGACTATCACCTCGCATATGTATCAAAAGTGATTTCAGAAACTACTAGTACTACATCGCCATTCCCGAGTGTTTTCTCGCAAAAAAAAAAACATGCGAAGGGAAGAGAGCAAGTATATCTTTTCGATGACGAAATCTGGAAGGAATACTTGGATTTCATTCGTCATCGGTTTATCCTCGGGAGATACCCACCATTGTCCGTTTCAAGTTGACTTCGGTGGTAATATGATGACGCGATTTAATTGTGCAGCTTGAAGTGGAAAGAATAAACGGACAGTTTAGGCCGCGTTGCAACATGATCAAGGCGATTGGGCTGAACTTGAACAGATGAGGCTTGGTCGCCAGCCTAACCAAAGCAGGTATCCTGTTGTGGCGTCACGAGCTATCTCCCAAAGTATCCTTTTGTACTGCTGCATTGTGCCTATAAGGAAACGAAGCCAGATGATTTTATCATGATAATCACTTCAATTTGATGCGGAGTGCCAGTGTGTAGAATGACGATAGTATGACTTGTATTAAGATTGAGAGTAATGAGCGTAGGAGTAGTAATGTACTATGTATCCATCGACTAGATAAAAACACGTCGAAAGTGAAAGGGAAGGGGGTGATCAACGAGTGTATCCAAGCGTTGACAGTATGTCTTATATACGAAGAATTGTGAAAATATGTCCAGCAGAAGGGTATAAAGGAGGTTGAGCATAGTTGACGCTTTAAATAAGAATAGGAATGGAGGGCGGAGAACCATTTATAGATACAGTAGGTGATGGTGGAATTAATACAGGATACCGGCCTGTTGCCGCGTAAACGAAGCATGAAGTAGATGTTGAAGAGAGCTACAGTCATTCCTTTTCCTGTGTGAGTCTTGCTTTGAATTATGTTCGTATACGGATCATATTAGTTCTGAACGAAGGAAACAAATGAGACTCGTGGATTTGGAGATGAGATTGAAGCGACGAACCTTGATATTCGTAGGGAAAAATATACTTAGGAGGCGATATGTTTATTTGCGGCGGGGGAGGAGATTGACGACGCGGGTGGCCTTGACTTCCCTTCCTATCTTGCCAAAGTACCGCTCGGATTCGAAAGACCAGTGCAAAGAGCCGACGATCCAATCCGCGAGGCCCTTGACGTAAATATCTACGTCCCCGTCGATCGTCGGGCCCCAGGAAGGAAGGTTTGCCCAGTCGTCCATGAAGCGGTCAATCGACTGCTTGCACATGGTCCCCACAAAGTCGACGGCCGACTGGAGATCCAGACCCTCTTCGTGCATCACGACCGGGATCATGTTGTGCGTATCGCCCTTGGCTTGTTCGACGTTGTACGAGAAGATGTCCTGGAGAAAGCGTGAATAAGCACCAGGGGGCGTAGTGTGCGAACATGAGAAGATACATACGTTGGACCATGTTACAAGGTCGTTAGCGGCTTCCCCAAGGGACGCGATTATTGGGTGCTCCATTACCTCATCCGGAATATCGAGATTGTAGGCGTCTGGAAATATGGTAAGCACGAGGGAGAGGGAGATGAGAAGGGTAATTACATTCAATGAGTGCCCAGCACGGCTTGCAGCCAGATGTATCACGACGCAAAGCAATGTAAGACTCCAGGTCGGGGATAACTCCAGACGCACGGTCTTGTGCCTGCTGCGTTACACTCTGAAAGAAGAAGTCCATCGTCTCGATGAACCTTTGTTGCGCGCCTGGCGATGCAGTGAGAACTACCCGCTTGTAAAGACTGCAGATCTTCCGATGAGAAACCAGGTGGATGACATGAAATGAAGTTGACTCACTCTCGAGCCATTTTCCCGACGCGTTCGGGGGAATTGTAGGTATGAGGGTAATAGAGGGAGTTGAGGACAACGTCGGCGGCCGTTCGCGTTCCCCGATTATCCATGTCATCCGAGAGGTTGTCGAGGTGGAACAGGTAAGTGAGGAAATCGTTGCAGACTCGGAGCTGTGGGAAGGCGGCGCCAGGGTATGTCATGGCGGTTAACAGGCCAGCCTTGAGCCCGTGGAAAGAGTCCCGTTTCTTCCCTGTGAGGTTGCCTCCTTTGAAAAGCCATTGCTTCGTCTCGGTTGTCACTCGCTTGTGATGGCGGCTGACGCCCATCTTGAATGTACAATGCGAGACCAAGTCGGGGATGAGGAACTTCTCAGCTGATTCGGAGGTTGACATGGGGTACATCGGCGCGGCAAGGAGAACGTGAGGGAGGAGGAGAGCGGGCGTAGTAAGGGACTCGGGAAAGGGAGGAGACCACAAGACAGACAGAACAAGTCAGGTATGAAGGGAATGGCTGACTGTGGACAGTTGAGCCGGGCTTATATAGGCCCACATATGATCGCTGGCTGGACTCAATATAGACATGTCCTGAAAACGAACAGAGTTTCAAGTTACCCTTCACCGTGACATGACGGTCATCGAAGGGAGATCTGTGGTGGCCGTCAGGGACATAGACCCGATCCGAAGTAAATCGATCCACCACCTAGTTTCGCCAGCAAAACAAAAACGTAACGATTTCACACAGATCTTCCGCCTATCTGACTACCGAGATTGCAATGGTCGGCCGTCAATGTTCCTTCTATTTTTCCCTGAGTCTGTGTGAGTATTCCAAGGAAAGGTAATCGAGTCATACTTACCCTCAGGCCGTGTGCTTGTAATTTGTCAGGGTTATTTGTTATGTAGCCGATTGAGAAGGAAATGAAATTGTACAGCGAGGATAGCCTCCACATATGGAAGTCACCCTAAAGCGCGATTGCGAGAGCGCTTTACGATTTTGGCGAGGCGAACCCAGCCACGTGGAAGCCATAAAAGGACGTCAACGGAACAATTTTTTTTCGTCTCCGTTCTCGCCTCGCCAAATGCGGATGCGACCCTCGAGAACAAAAGACTGTATTGCGTTGGCATTGCGAGTTCAGGAGCCTTCAGGGTTCCCCCGGGCCGTTCACACCCTGTAAGAAAGGCGGGCGTGTAAAATTTCGGCCATCTCACCGTTATGTAGTACTCAATATATAATTTTCTTCATCAAACCTCCGTAGATTCTCCGGTGATAATTGGTTCCGAGGTGTCGGCCAATAAATGGATGAGATTTGAGCGATGTCGTAACAAACTTTTCGATTTCTTTCTGGCGAGCTTCCACTTTTTCGTTCGATAATGAGATTCGAAGAGCATCGGAAGCGCATCGACATCTTTCAGAGACTTCTGGAGAAATATACGGACATCGGTAGACCCTACTGTTTCCGGTACCTTGTTCCAATTACATTCAGGCATAGGCGTCGGTGTCCGTACATTCTGAAACGCTCAACTTTCCGCCTCGGTATGCTTGCATGGACTCAGAAAAAGAAAGACGAAGGGGGATCTCCCTAGGGACTGGATCAGGGAAATATCATGCTGGGATGGAGGACGACAATCTCCAAGATCGCGGGTCTTACCAATATCCTCGATCTTCAAACTCCCGGTTTGCAAATCGAACAGAAGTCGTAGAAGTCAAACTCACTTCACCGCTGTAATTTATATGCCACAAGACCTGCGTCCTTAATACATTTGTGGAGAAAGACAGGATCTTCTTAATCTCGGGTACTCACGCAGGTACTTGACAGGACGAGATTTTAGAAAGAGGCCAGCGGGGAGCGGGAACCACCTGCGAAGTACTCGAGAACCATCAATCTTGGCATCGACTCGTTGCACTACCCCTACTTTTCCGGTCCGTGCGTTGTGTTGTGCATGGCTGGTAAGCAACTCCAATGTTTCATGGTTGTGAAGGACGGATAATGGGATCTGCCTAGCCAGGAACAACCAACCAGGTCCATCGAAACCTGGTTCTGAGCTCTGGGGCGATTTCCCGTGGCGCAGGAGCAGGGCACTAGATTCTCACAGGTTCAGCGCGCCACGACTCGGACATGACCGCACACCGCCTTCTAGCGCCGGGCCCCGGTTTTTCGTCTGCTGGAGACATAACGACGTCTTGACATTGCGGATGGAAGGTACACGTTAACAAACCCTAGTTTAGCGGACTGATGACGAGGGCGCGTATTTTGACGATACAGCGTGATCCGCAGTGCTTGAATTCCACCCCAAGTAGGGATGGCCGGAATTGACAAACACCAGTGGTTTTCCACCGAAATCGGTCACTGTGGGGACTTGGTGATGACATAATGCGAAAACGTGACTGGGAGGATTGCCAAGTTGAGGTGACTCTCGGACGCCACCCCCCGAGAGGACTCTTTGAGAGGAATTTCTGCTTCTCCGCGATCGCAGCCTCTGGTCTCGTCTCTCAGCATGAGCCCATCCAGGCCAGATAGGATAACTGTTCCAAGGAGGGCATTTGGCGTGCAAGAGCCTCTTATCGACGGACAGGATGAAATGACATCGGCGCAACCCACTCTGCTGCGCCGAGTTCTCAGCAGGATGTCGTTCAGGAGCAGCAAACACCGGCCCAGCTTTTCTTCTCGTTTTGGGATCTCAGCCGACGACGACACAGCCCGCAGGCCCATTACGCCGACGTCTGGTCGCCCTCCCATACCGACTATGACGCAGTCATCAGGGGAAGTCTATACAACGCCTCTACCCACTCTATCCATGATTGTCCTTTCTATTGTACGCAGCGCAGTTTTGCATAGTCCTCCGACCAATGACCCGCGATCCCTGCCTTATGACAGACCATGCTTGGAGAATTTCTGTGCGCAAATGTTTCTACACCCTTTTTACTGTTCATGGTCAAAGGTGCGTTGACCTGTCACTTTTCTTTGTTACTGGCACTAGATCACCTTTCTTAGGATTCGCGGGAGTATCTGGAGAAGCCGAAGTCGCGTTTTGGACTGGAATTATAGGTGAGCTTTGTTTTAATTCGGTGTTTTTCCAATGCCTGACACACCACCAGTATCAACATTCTTCCTCACACAATTCATCACGTCCCTACTCTGGGTGAGGGATATTTTACCTCGAGAATCGGTCTATCTCATTGGGTGATAGGCCACAGTGGCCGAGAAGCACGGTCGGCGTGCAGTCTTGATCATCTCGCTGCTAGGAAGTGCCATTACGTGTCTTATCTTCGGAACCGCGACGACTCTTCAACAAGCCATAGCTATACGGCTTCTCCAAGGCATTTTCGGTGGTGCTGTCGGCGTTGCCCGTGGCTCGGTCGCCTTCATCACCGACCCCACTAACGAAGGCAGGGCTTATGCAATTCTAGGGTACCGTCTTACCCACGAAATGTCCTCCTGCGGCTGATATTATTTCCTGCTCAGTTTCTGTTGGGGATTGGGTGGTGTGACGGGAGCTATCATAGGAGGAGCCTGTGGGTAACTTACGTTTGAGGGGACCTTTGACTTACATCTTTTCAGTCGAACGACCTGTTACGAAATGGCCAGGGCTATTTCAAGACTACCCCTTATTCCTAACCTACCCTTATCTCTTGCCCTGTGCCATCGCTGCATTAATCACGTTCATAGGTAATTCCCAGACCATCATATGCCACAGCCGTCTCAATTTTTGTCCAGGTGCCTCCTTGGCTTGCTTCCTTGACAGGGATGGGGGTCCTCGGGAGGGTGCTATCCGCTTGGCACCCGAAAAGCCAGACGCGCATCCAACCATTCCAGAGGAAGAATCGACTCCCTCTAGTCCCATACTAGAAGCTACCGATCGCCGATCAAGTTTCGTCACGTCGATACGTAGGAAGGTATCTCATAAATTATCGGGTTTGTTGGGACAGCGTGGGGCAGATGCGACAATTGCAGGTCTCAACTCTCCAACATTGCCTTCCGCTGTGCCCTTGGCGTCCGCAGGACCCCGGCTCGAAAGAACCAGAACATTTTCGAGTCGCGCTAACGGGTCTGCGTATGGCTACAGCGGAAGTTACCGCCATCGATTGGCAAGCAACGCGACTATCAATCCCCGGAAAGGAAGCATGGCTAGCTCCCTACGCTGGCGAAGAGGGAGCAATATGGACAGCGTCAGAGAAGCCGGCGCCGGCGAGGGCAGTGATCTCAATTTCGCACAGAGACTGTTGATGGCGAACGAGAATGCCGTGACCAACATCGCGGACCTGTGGGTCGCGGCTGCCATGAATGTGGATAATGAGGATCCGTTCGAAAGCGATACAGACGCAGGTTCAGATGGTGAACCCGACCCAGAAGAGATTGCCGAAGAAGAAAACAGTGGTACTCCCGAAATAAGGGGCCGGATGTCCATTTCTCATGTACCGCACACTTCCCACCAGGGATTTCCCTCTCACCCCTCTCAGTCTAGCATGCGCCAAACCTCCCCGCGTACATCGTCTCATCCGCGGCGAAGCCCTATGCGCCGCCCCTCCGCAACTCTCCATACCGCATATGGAAGTCCGACTCTGCGCCGGTTCTCCACCACCCCCAGTATTTTCGCCCATCCAGGTGTCAAAACCCCTTCGGCAGTTTTGGACGCGCAACAGCTGTTGGAAACCCCGGTGCTTGAGCCGCTGCATTCCATCTCGGAGGCCAGACCTGCGGCTGCGAATCAGGTGGACGTTGAATCTCTCATGGAGAAGCAGCCGTCTTTGGCTTCCCAGATACCTGTTCTTATTATTATGCAGTATGGGATGCTGGCGCTGCATACCACGACGCATGATCAGGTGTTCATGTCGTACCTTGTCTCGTAAGTCCGATTTTGATACTTTATGTGAACAATAATGTACACCTTTGACCAGGGCTTACGATGCAGGAGGCCTCAATTTGAATGCTGGACACTTTGCGCAACTTAGTGAGGATTATCAATGCCTTGATCTTCGAAACGGCTAACAGATGTCGAAGTCGCATTGATGTGTCTCGCTCAGATTGCGTATCAGTTTTACCTTTATCCGTAAGTGTCTTTACTCTTCACTGACTCGTTGCGTAACTGAAGGGTCTGGTTCACAGTAATATCGGGTGAATAAAGTTGTTATGTATTTATCTTTCCTTTTCTAAAGCAGAATCACTCCAGGCCACCACGAGGTCGTTTTTCTCATTTGGCCATGTTTCGCGTGGGATCGCTCCTGTTCATCCCGGCGTACCTCAGCGTCCCGCTCTATCGACCATTTGCTAGCGCAAGCGACGACGGGAATGTTTTCGTCATGTCAGGTCAGTTCACTCCAGTTTCTTGATTTGCCTCCTTTCTCATGATTCACGTAGCATTGGCATTGAGCACGTGAGTTGTGTCCTCTTCATAATAAATGTGGATGTGCTGATTCCTTGCCAACCAGAGCGATACGGTACTGTGGCAGCACCTTTGGATACACCGCAATATCCATCCTTTTGAACTACAGTGAGGCCTCCTATGGCGGTTCTGAAACCCGCGTGCTGATGTTGTTCTAGTGACACCGCCCAGTGCTGTAGGTTATGCGAACGGTATCGCACAGAGCATCGTCAGTCTCGCACGATGTGTTGGTCCAGTGATTGGAGGCTATGTGAGTCGGCAAGACGGGTGATTGATTTAGTGCAATTTCTGACAATGTACCCACAGCTGTGGTCAAGCAGCATCCAGGATGACCCGTCTGGATACGCTTTTGGGTTCATCGTTTGCGCTGGGTTCTGCGCGCTTTCGGTGGTGCATAGTTATATGATACGATAGATGTGTTTTTACTATCTTTTTCCATTATTCAACGTTCTACGCCACATGTTTTACGGACTGCATCCAGATATCTCGAGTGTAGTGTAGTACCGAAGGAGAAAAAAATCCCCCGTCCTTGCAAAGACTGCTATTGGTTGTTGCTGCTGGGCTGCGAAATGAGCACTGACATGGGCAAGCGGTTCCTTACAACAAACTACACATCCTGGATCGCCCTGGACCCGTTGTCCGTGGACGCAAAGAAAGGTGACGAGGATGAACATGCGCAGGGGAGAGGATTTTAGCTAGCTCTCATTGAATGCGTTCACATTCTGACATCCCCCTTAATCCAATCATCCATGAGCTTATGCTGTTTCATCTTGGAAGACGCCCAATGCGGGCAAGCGGGAGGTACGTTTTACTCGTGATATCGCGGAGTAGAATGTCTGCCAAAACGTATGCTTCGACCGAATATTACGATATCGCGGCATCGTCGTGACGTTTGATTATCGCATGAGACCATGCACGGCCCACTCATAGACACCAAGGAATACAGCACCACCTGCAGAGATCCACAACGTTCGAGGAACGACGCCCGCAAAAAGGGCACCCATGCCTTCAGCTACGTAAATGTGTCTGGCTCGATTGACGAGGGAGGGCATTTTTTCCTTTGTTGTGTCCTGGGGTGAGCATAGCAGATAAGTTGACAGCACTGGAGATTACAGCATGAAGACGTACACGCAAATCAAGCATAACTCGCGTTTTCAAAACGTCTAGTGGAGTTGTCAAGGCAGCCGCTGTCCCTCCTGCTATGCTCCCACAAGCAGCTGCTTCGTGCGCGTAAAGGGGTTTTCTTCCCAACTTCCGGGATAGCTGAAGCTTTAGAAGCTCGTACAGAGGGAACTGAAGTGATGTAAAGGGTATCTTTGACGATTTTCTTTGTCAGTCAGGCGCTTAGAAAATTTGAAAGTAGTAGACGGACCTCTCGCATTATTGTTGTCCCGAATCCTCGGTAGAATCCTTTCCATCCGTCGTTGATAAGAACCTGCTTGGCAGCAGCGAAGGAAGACTGTCCTAGAGCTCCGTACGTCGATGTTTGTGTTCGTGTTTTGATGACCTCGGTCGGTACACGGATTAAACACGCAGCCTGCCGAAGAAAGAATGGTTGTAAACAAAAAACAGCATGTCGTGCAACCAAGAGAACACGCCATACAACTTCTGCCACGGATGCAGATAGCATGTGGTTAACTGGTGCCAGATTTTCTGGAAGCGGCGAGATTTTCTTCATTGTTTCATATGTGGAGAAGAATATAGCAGCTGTGGATAGTTGATCGTCAGAAATTCCAACACGAACAATGGAAAGCAAAACAATTTACACACCGCCTGGAGCGCTGCCTACAACGACACTCCCGATGCCTTTATAAATCCCGCCGAGTCCGCCGGCACGAGTAAACCCTTGTGCGGATTGGAGACGGGTCTTGATGGTGTCTATGGGAAAGAAGAGGAGGTCCACCGCAGTGCCCGCTGCACCTCCAGCCTGGCGTTCACGGGTACATGTTGAGTATGTTTTAAAAAAGAAAACAAAGGAAAGGTACCAGAAGAGATTGAATATAAGTTGGTTTAGCATCGCCAGCTGTCATGGACGAAACGACCGTGGTTTGGGGAAAAGATGCACTATTGAATGCAAAGTACAGCTGCACTGCCACGGCCTTCATTCAACTTGCTCATGAACTTGCCCTCGACATTCGGCGACGATGAATTATAGCACAACGTAAGTAAGCCCTACATTTCTGTCAAGCAAATTTGGACAGTCGAAACCACTATGCTTGGTTGACGGTTGTTATGAACGTTCGTTTGCATTGACGGATGTACTAGCTAATCACGTCTGCAAGCCTCCGAGGTTAGATCCGGCTTCATGGACATTATTCTTTGTCGACTCCAAAGACTTGGTAATGCTTCAAATAGTCAATGTCCCTTGATTTTTCATGCCAGCGAGGATATTGAATGGTAAGTTTTTCCCTTTGACAACACAGTAGTTCTGATCCTTGGATAATAGTCCCTCAATGAGCGCTACACCTCACTTTTGGGTGACTCCGTGGGCCTACCGACGAAATGGAATTTCTCGAGTGTTTCTGCACCCGGCAATTGCAGACTTTACAGCGGCATTGTCCTTCAACACGGATAACATTTGTTCAGCCTTTTGGTCGGTATGATATTTTACGCGAGGATGAAGGGGTTCTTCTGACCATCGTTCACACCCGCATACGCTCGCGATTCTTCCGCCCCGCAGCCACGTCCTATGCTTCGCATGCACAAGGAACGCGTACAGCATTGTCAGGAAGAAAAACATATAGTGTGTGCAAGTGCACTGTGGTGGAGTTCAGATTTTGACCCACAAAATTTACACCATCGATTTTCGATACTTCGCCGAATCAGGAATTTGAGAGCATCTGCAAGTGCTAAATATACTCGCGCCACTGGATCTATATCCCTCGACGATCTCTCCAGCTTTTGTCCTCATCAAGCGCGACGCTGCTGATTTATTATCGATGTATATCACTTAGCATCTGCAACCTCAACTTTCTATACATCATGCCGAATCTAGGACTCCCCCGTAATATATCCCAAGCTCCCAATGAAATTAGTTGGTATCCATTTAATTGGTAGACCTGATCTATTAACGCGTTCATGAGGATGAGCAAAGTCGATACTGCCAGACGGCCATACACGCAACCATTCCACAGTTCCGCGCACATGGACGCAGCGATACCTCCAACTGCCTTGACCCCAGCGTCGGATTGTACGACTGTCAGGGTGCGATGTTTGGTGCAAAAGTCACATCGATGGTGATTCGGTCAAATTCAAAGGGTCTTGATAAGGGCACATCTTTGCTTTTGACGATGACACTTAGGGACCTCAACCCAGTATACGGAAAAGCATGGAACACCAGTTCGTTGATCATGTACTACATCACTTGTAATACTCATCGACCTCCCGTGGCAGATATACGTACTCATTACTCGACGTCCATCTCGTCATCTTCATACTGATACGTCGCTGCGTGTACGTCAACTTTTCGAGGTAAATCATCTTCAAAGAGATATCGCCAGTGTTCTGTATCGGTTGCTGCCGCCGGATTCATTTCCTTGCGAAGGCTTTGCCGAAGAAGGTCGGAATCAGCTCCCTTCTCGTACGCCGCCGGAAATGGCTTCTTGATTTTGAGAAGTTCGGCATACTTCAGTTCGTCGCCTTTCTCAATGACCTTGAATGTTTCATGAGAAGCCCCTGCGCACCAGATGTCGAAAGTAGTGTAAGCTGGTGAACGCCGCTTGGTGATCTTGTGCGCTGCTTTTTCCTTCGCTTCTCGCCTGTATAGGATATCTCGTTCGTTTGCTGAAATGAACGAAACTCCAGCCTCAGGCGACGCTAGGGCAAACACCACACGGATGATCGGAGGTGGTTTCCCCTTCGTGTCTTCACCAAAAATACGGAGCCAGAAAGGGTTCATGGCATCAAATAGCCAAAGTTTTGGATCCAAGGCAAACGTCCCATCATTCTTGATTTGAATTGCGAACACAGACACATTCTCTGGTGCAATCTTCTTCCCTTTGATCAAGAACGCACCAACGATGTCTGCACCTTGCTGGTTGTTGGCACACATAACCCAAGCACCGCGAAGGATCAGCCTCCAAAGAAATTCTCGGTTGATCACAGCCCCGTCGTCAAGTTTGATAAAGTGGTTGAAGTAGACCCAAGAGTCCGAGAACGTCTTCGCGAACGAGGAACCCCCTTCCGTTGCTGTTCGTGCTTTCGTGGGGTAAATCTTGGAGAGGTCCACACTGTTCCCGTCTTTGTCATTGCCGAGTACTAGTAAATGCTCGATGAACATGAGCAGCTTAACTGCCCTGGTCTGCTCAGTGCCGGAATATCTAGCTTGACGGTCCCTGAGTGACGCCTGCCTTGTAAAGGCAGAATCATAGGCTTTGAGGAGAATCACTCCCGCCGTGAGCCCACTTCGATTGCCTTTATCCATTCCCGGTATCTCCAGTACCTTCAGAAGGGATGAAAGCAGGTCAAAGCTATACTCCCCGTACAGCATCAGCCTTCGTGAGGCTTCCGCTAGGAGGGGCTCCGAAGGAGCTATAGTAACGACACTTTCAAACCTGTCATCAGCAAGCACACAGACTCGCAAGTGCTTTGCAACCTGTTGTTTTTCAATCTCTTGCACCTCCGTTGTGGATGAATTGAACTCGAGGGCGAGGCGGACTGCCATACATGCTGTTGTGAGAGGTTAGAGGTACTTACTCCACTTCTCAGTTACGGGGCACCCACCGAGTATCACTGCATCCTTTTGCCCACTACAACAAGAAAGTTTAGTCATTGCGAATGCAATAATATCGTCTCGATCGTCCTCTCCTCCGTTCAGGTATCGCGAGCCAAACCTTTGAACAATTAACTCTAGGCAGGGTAGGTAAATAGAGCTTACTGACAGTGGGCGTCCGAACATAGCCATTGACCCTGGCCTGGCCATTTCCACGATATCAGCTCCTTTCCTCGCAATTCCTTTCATACGCGCCATCTGGTCAAAACCGAGCTCGACAAACGGCGGAAACGAGTTGGGTATCCCGCTAAGAAGCCTCGCGGATGGATCTTCCTTTAGTGGGGCCGCCAAGTCCCCAAACTTGCCAGTGGTGGATAAAAATAATGTGAAGATAGGTTGCTTTCTTAAAACCAGAAGAGCCCTCCGTAATCCTGTATAAGCTGAATCACGCTCAGGCTGTATCCTGGTGTTCAGTACGTGAGCTTCGTCAAGTGCCACCACAGCGATCGGGCCAGTGTATTGCTGTGTGTGCCGTAACAGCTTGAACACCAACGCTTTCGCCGAGTCCAATAGTTGCTCGGTCTGTGCATCCTAGGACAAGCTTGACAACGATTTGTGATCTAATCGAGAAACAGGTTTACCTCTATTTTCTCATCGGAGGGTGCATCTTGTTCGTTCTCCATGGGTACATTTTCTTGCTCCTCCGTAGATATCTCCTTGATCTGCAACTTCAGACGCTGTAGAGAATCAGCCCTCCCTTATTCACGCCGCAAAGGCGCAGGAATTGAATCTACATACCTTCCGTCCCCCCTCCATTGGTGTCCCCTCATTTTTCCTCTGAGTAAATTGATTTTACCCGCATCGCTCGGGGTGTGGGGAATAGATCTACCTTCTTGTTCTCCTGCTCAGACCCCTTTGCCACTATAATTTCTTCCATGAGCTGCAGGAGAAAAAAATGAGCATCGAACATCATGGGGTTATTTTCAGTCACCTCGGAAGCGTGTTCTATGACCTCCTGGAAGAAATTTCGACGAAATTTATTCGGTTGAGCGAAGGACTGGCTGTGGGTCATGAGGAACCGGAATTTGAGCGCGTCAGTGGTCAGGTTCTTCGATTTCCCCCGTGTTACCTTCGCAACATGATCGTCTATCGCATTCAGATATTGCAAAGTAGTAGTGAAGAGGGCCGTTAAAAATGCTTGAGCGCGTTGGTAAGGTCCTTCTTCTCGACCAAATGGAGCCATTAAGAAAGTCCTTGGTTCTACATCAGAGGGAGGGAATCCTGGAAACAGCAGGTGATTGGTCTCATTACGAATTTCGTGGGGCGCTAACACGAACCATTGGCATCGGGAGATCTCAAGTTGATAGGTATGACGAAATGTCGTTTCGAGAGCTCGTCAACGGCACGCGATTTTCCCATACCAGAAGATTGAACAATGGAGATGAAGCGAGCATGTTTGTCGAACGCCTCGTGCTGCAACTTGCGACAGTACGCTTCCATGGTACCATAGAGAGCATCGGGTACCTCGCCCACATAATCATGAGACCATGATTTCAAGGTTGCTGCCAGTGTGCCGTCAGAATTAAGGCACGACAATCTAGGTAGACGACTGTACCCTCTGCCCCCTCATTCAATGCAATGGCCATCACGAAATGAGCAGGAGAGACTCCGATGTCGGAGTCTCAAACGTATTCATGAGGACATTCCAGCCCCCCCAAATTCTGTTCAACATTCTGTGACTCGGGAGGTGCTCCATTATTGGTGTCTAATCAGACCATCGATCATCCTTCATATTCACGCAGGATCCCACATCAGATCATTCAGCGGCACACCCAACTGCCTCGCCAACGCCAGCGTCGCATCGTACGATATCCCACACTTGTACATAGGAGGTCCGTCGATCCTGTCAGGTTGCGACGTGCGGTGCAAAAGTCGCATCGAAGTCAGTTCCATGATCTGGGTCGATTTCCAAAGTTCATTAATAAGGGCACATCCTTGTCGGGGGGAGGGGGTGATGCAAACATACCGCGGCATAGACACCGACTCTGCTGGTCTCCATGTCGGTGTACTCCCCAGGAACGACAAACTCTGGCCTGTCGAGCCTCGCATCTGCGTCGTTCTCCTCCAGCAGCGCGCCGAGGATGGCGATGAGCCTGTCTAAAGGGAAGGCTAGGGGCCCTAGCAGGCGCTGTGGGACCTGAAAACGACAATATACATACAATTCAATTCAGGTGTCCGCGCTGTTATAGAACCAGTTTACCTTTGCTGGCCCGCTTTTTGTTCTGCCCGCAGCGACCTTCCTCGGGCGCCTCTTCCGCTTCTTTTCATCGAGCCCTCGGCCAAACATGGGGACGTCAGACTTGGCGGGGTTGGTAGACGCGAGAAAGGCGGCGACGAGGATAAATTTGGACATGCGCGGGAGGGAGGTTCCCAGCCCGTCTTCATGGCTGTTCGTGTTGCGTGACCTCGTATCGTGATGGGGTTTTGAGAGGAGGTCGAACTCGGGCTTGTTGGCTGCGGCCCAGTCAGCGGCATTGATGAGGCGGGGGTAGAGAGCTTCCATGGCTTTGGAGAAAGAGGCGGTGAAAAGCCTGGTGAGACGCATGCGGACGTCTTCGGAGGGGGGCGGAAGGTGGGATGGGTCAGGGTTGTCGAGGTCCATTTCGTCGATTTCTACATCGGCCGTGCGCTGGTTATACTGGTCAAGGACGGGCTGGACGAATCCGGGCCAGCGCGCGGCTGCGATGTATTCAATCTCGAAAGGGTCGTGGATGAAAGGGTAGCAGACATCGGAGAGGGTGGAGATGAAGTGAGAGTAAAGGGGTTTGAGGGAGGGATGGTAGGGACCTGGAGTGGTGGAGGTGGAGGTGGAGAAGGGGGAGTTGAGGGACAGGCGTTGGGCGATAGCTGGGCGTTGTAGTTCAATAAAGTGGATTGAGTGGGGAATGGGTGGCACTCACTCTCTTTAGGCAGCGGGGGGATGTCGATAAAGTATGGATCGGAGGAAGCACCGAGGGGAGGTCGGATGTCCTCCCACCGAACGTCAGAGTGGAAGATGACAGTCAGGTCGAGCTGCGACTGTTCCAGATGGTGTTAACACAAGAGTTTACACCGAAAGACAGCACACCAACCAGCTCGGTCAGTCGAGTAAGGGGCACGACGAGCTCGGGCAGATTCTCCTTCAGCCTCTCTGCCCGCTCGACGAGAATGACAAATCTGACATCGTCGTGTTCTCCGCTGTGCCGGGCGTCCTCCTTCTCCTTCCCCTTTCCTTTCGTAGAACGGTCCTGCAGGTACTTGCGTGCGGCCTTCAGCCCATGCAAGAAGCTGTCGAAATGTTCGTTCCACCTCTCCGTCAGCCCGTCACCCCAGTTAGCGCAGCCGTCCTCCCAGTCAGGTGTCCACCCAGTCAAAGCATTGAGTACGGTGTCGTACAACAGTCGTGGTGTGAAACACGCAATCCCGTTGACTTTGGCGTGGTGTACGCGTGGTGATGAGGGGCCGGGGTCTGAGGTGGAGAGGGTGGTCAGGAGGGTGCTGAGAAGGGCGGATGTGAGGCGGGGGGAGGTTGGGTCGTTGATGTAGATGAAAGGCGGTGGGTAGATGGTGATGAGGGTAGAGAGGTCGTCGATGAGGGACTCCTCGTAGCCGAGGTAATGGACGTCCGTCATGCGTT
This sequence comes from Entoloma clypeatum, assembly GCA_963565915.1. Taxonomy (NCBI): domain Eukaryota; kingdom Fungi; phylum Basidiomycota; class Agaricomycetes; order Agaricales; family Entolomataceae; genus Entoloma; species Entoloma clypeatum. Next base: position 4,316,980 of record OY751486.1, on the reverse strand, counting down.
GGACGTATATATTTTTGTCGCCGCTTTCTCCTTGATGGAGATCATCAACTACCCCGTGTAGCATCGCGACGGCGGAGGTATATATACCCACCATCATGCTCACTTATCGTCAACGGGCTAGGTCTTGTTCACCCCCATCCCTCCCTTCGCTAACCAGGCAGCGCCTGTTCTCTCCTCGTCGACTCCAGCTAAATAGGCAGAGCCTTGTATATCCACGCAATCGTCATGTCTACCTTCGCAACCAAAGATGACCTCTCGGCCGTGCCGCCCTCGAAACCCGCGACCAACCTCATCCGAAATTCCCTCCTGGCGATGGCCATCCTGTCGTTTCTTTTCTCGACGGCCTTCGCAACCGTCGGCATTCTGGTGTTGAAGAGGATCGGTACGCCGCCCCAAACTCAATGACCACATCAAACCTAACAGAACTTTCAGACAGTCTGTTGACGGATCTGCAGCATCTTGCCATTTATGGGCACATCCTCGTCTACATTGTCTACGCCGAAGTCTGCTTGTTTGGGTGAGAGAAGGCTCAGAGTGTCCACCCCCCAGATCACTAATAATCTTCGCTCCAGCATTTATTCCGTCTCCTTCAGGAAAACGAAGCAAATTTCGTTCTACATGGCACTTGTCGTTGGCCAAATTCTCTTCAGTCTGACTATAGGCATCCTCTGCCTCTACCTCTTCTACAACCCCACTGCTTCCCGTGCATGGAACACTGCACAGTGCTCCACGCCCGATTCATTCACGGTGAACCTGTGCAGGAACACCGCGCTGATGAAAGGCATCGCCACTGCGCTGTTCGCTGTGATGTGGCTTGTTGAGTTTGGTACATCTGTCGATCCGTCCCACTTTTTCCCCGCTCTGATGATGGTTCTTTGGGCACAGCCACGATTTTCTTTGGAAATGCGTACTTGAACCAGTTGTATGAGGAAGACATGCGGATCGAAATGCTGGATCCCAAGTATTATGATGACGACGCTCGCAATTGTTGATCGATTGCACCGTAGGGTTGGGTTTGCTGTATGCCATTTGATGATGAGGATTGCAGAGACGCGACTGATGCCCTTTTCGCTTATAGGTTTTTTGTTTTGTATAGGAAACAGTGAAGTACATGTCAACTTGTCATTTGGTAATTTCTCGCAATGAAGTTGTTTAAATCCATCCATCATTCGCCTTCCTCACTCTATAGCACGCGAAATGAACAGAGCATGGGCCTATGTGTATGCTGTCACTATCGTAAATGAGATGATTGTATAACTACGGTGAGCTTTTTTCCTAAGATCATGCTCTACCAAAGCAAGGCATCTGATGATGGTCCCTCCCTTTCCGACTGGAAACATAACTACCTCATGATGAACCTCGCATCATACGACAACTGCGTCATGCAATGGGATCAAATGAGCTCTGTTTCTATATGGCCACACTGTCTCGCCTTTGGGGCTGTATGCTGGCGTCCAGTACGTGAGCTTTGTCAAGTACCACCACAGCGATCGGGCCAGCGTATTGCTGTGTTCCGTGACAGCTTGAACACCGACGCTTTCGCGGAGTCCAACAGTTTCTCGGTCTATGCATCCTAGGACAGGTTTACGTCCTTTTTCACGGAGGACGAGCAGGACGCACCCACTGATGAGGGTACGTCCTGTTGCTCCTCCGTAGGTATGTCCTGGGTTTGCAACTTCAGATGCCGGAGAAGAAATGAGAGAATCAGCCATCTCTTATTAATGTTGCAAAGGCGCAGAAATTGGGTCTACCTTCTGTTCCCCCTCCATCGGTGTCCCCCGTTATATCGTCTTCTGCTCGGCTGCCACCGAAATTTCTTCCATGACTGAAAGAATTTTTTTTTTTTTGAGAATCGAACATCGTGATATTAGTTTGAGTCACCTTGAAAGTGATATCTATGACCTCCCGGAAATTCGGTTGGGTGAAAGACTGGCCCTAAGGAACCGGAATTTGAGCGCGTCAATCGTGATTTTCCCTGTGTTGCCCCATTCAGATATTGCAAAGTAGTCGTGAAGAGGGCCGTTAGAAATGCTTCGTCGGCGGCGCGCGATTTTCTCATACGGAAGATTAAACAATGGAGATGAAGTGAGCATGTTTGTCCGACGCCTCGTCACTGTAACGCACGACAGTACGCTTCCACGGTACTATAGAGGGTATTGGGACATAATCCTCAGGCGACAGGTGTGTGAGGTCAGAATTGGTCGGTCCCTTCCCAGACATATCCTGCATTCACTGCCAAGTTGTTAAGTGATGAATTCCGAGATTTCCTCTTACTGGAAACTGATTCCTGGGGGCGACGAATACCGCTAAGAAGGGAGGGGCCCTACGATGTCGGTCGAACCGCGAGACCGATAACATGAAACACCAGGAGTCCAAGCATGTTACCCTTCAAGTTGAGCATGGATTTCCCGTGATATTCATGCTTGACGTCAGCGTCGATAGGGCCTTGCTTTTTTCAACGCCTTCATCGACTGGTGCCTTGCATACTTTCCTTTTCACTCGTCAGTTTGAAATCATTCAAGGTCATAGGTCTCATCTCCCGCCGACGCCGTGGTTGCATATCCTATCTGCGAACTCACGCAGCACCGAAACTCAGATTCGCGGTGTTTTCTGTAAGGAACTTGGCCCTTTTATCCGCTATTTGAACAACAATCGCTCGGACACCGGATATTGTAAGAGAGGGAGGGAGCATGCATTGTCGTCATTAGATGGAGAGAACATCGACGGGGTGATAGCTTGCAAATGTTCGCTGTTACCATCTCCAAATCCCTTCAAGATTAAATCCACTCCACCTCAATGGGGCATGCATCTCAATATCTCTTCGTACTCAAAACTAATCCATCACGTTGTTTTTGCAATATTGTGGACCTACAAGCTGCACAAGAACGATAGCTGCGGGAGCAACCGTTCACACAGTCCATGACATCCCACCAAAAACAGACTCAAGAACGACGTCGGGTGGCCTCACACAAATCACGAGATCTCCCTCAGGCAGAGCTTCCTTCCGACGAGGCAGAGCCAGAGATGCGAACAGTATCACTCCGCCCTAGTTCTAAACCTACCCATCTCTTCTCCTTTGCTCTTCACTGCCGACGCCCTTGATCCACATACTTGATCCCCACAACTGTCCATCGCATCGCCAAGGCCTCATCATCGTTTTTTCGATTCTCCCCCCAAGGCGCAACTCAGGTAGTTCAAGAGCGGTGAAGTCACAACTCAACCCGAATCGCCCCACCAGTTCTTCAGACGACACCGGATGCATAGAAATTACACCCTCAATTGGGCACACATACCCGGAAGGCGGGGGCCTCTACCCGTCAACATCCAACGTTGTCTAGGGATTTGTCGGCCCCAGCGAGAGTTCTACTTCCCTACGGCACCTGAACCTATTATGCCTGTGCTTTTCTCGTTCTCCTTGGTAGTGGGCTCGGACAGGGAGGTGAAAACGCAGCCGCTCCATGTCGCGGCCTGATGCTCTCGTCGTTGGGAGGAGTGCATCCACAGGTGGGAGCGGGGGATACGGGATGGTGGCGGTTGTCATGGTTGATGTGGGGCGGTCTAGAGCCTCCGGTGGGGGTGATATATTGGAGGTGAAGACGGGGCTGGAACATGCTGGGGCTGGAACATGCTGGGGCTGGAACCGATCGGTCAAATCTGGCGTAGACAGCGATGTCCGTTCAAGTCCATTTCTTCGATGTTCACTACGACAGATCGCAGCCAGGATTTAACGGGGATCCCATTGCTCACGCTCCTACGCCGACAAGCCAGCGTCATCTTGTAATGCTTTGTCGACACCTTTCCCGGCGCCCAGGCTGTCCCCATCAGCGATCCCATCGATTCACCTTCCTCATGTTCAGCATGTGATCAATGCAGTGTACGTTCCTTTGATGGAATGCTGTGTCCATACATTAGGTCACATGGGATAACGGGCGCTAGCGTCCAATGTAAAACGCCGAAGCCACCCCCACTTATCTCAACCCCCACTTCTTCCCCACCTCCCATTGTTTCAATCATCGATTCGCCAACATGCCCTTCTTTGAAAACGCGAACAGCGTCACTATCACTGGATCCACATTTACAGAACTCAATGGCGATCAGAATATATACAACGGGCACTTGTACAATGTCAATTCTTTCAATAAGACAAATACGAAGACAAGTGGTTCTCACAATGACTCATCGAGCAGATGGAACGGTATCTACATCCATTCGCTCTCACATTGATTGTGCATACTGACTGTTTATGGCCTCTGATTATCATCAGGCACCGGAGGGTACGACAGAAGTCGAGAAAGTATCCCATCATCCCCTAGACGCAATCAAGATGCCCATAGTATGTTTATACTTACTCCATGCTGAAGGAGGAAAGGCTCAATACCCGTCAGACCTCCCAAACCATGGTCGCACACCCTTCGCCCAACACACCCAAAACGCCTCGTCCAACGCACCCACGTCCTCTACAGCCGCAAACGGAAAGCAGAACGATAACGCCTACACACCACTAACAAACCACAAATACCCCTTTCTCCCGGACGAAGAAATACATCATTTGAGAGAAATCTCGGAAGTCGCGGACCGCTTGCAACAGGCAAACCTGCGAGTTACACCACCTGCAGCCCGTGTACAGCCAGTGCAAGAGCCCCAGGACGTCTGGGAGGACGAAAGCGATGAGGAGCCGCAGGAAGATCATGAAGAGCGAAGGAATACGGCGATCACGGATCACCATCGACGGATGGCACCCGCCACCACCACAACCCTTTCCGCCCCTTCCCCTCCCTTGCCCTCAGTATCTCCTGCTCCCTCGTCATCCGCTGTCCCGGAAATTTCTTCCCCTCCCGTTTTGACTTCCCCATCGTCGACGTCCAGCCCTACCTCTCCTTCGACCTCTGCTCAGACCATCACCAACCCGCAGACTCAGGGAGCTAAATCGAAAAACCCCCTTGGCCGCGTGAACTTAAAGCGTCTTTTTCAGAAAAAAATTTCCACGACCGAAACGCACGATTCATGAGGGAAATTTCAACTGGTAATTGCGTTGTGAGTAGGTACCTTTTAAGGCGTGTTGTATTGGCGAACCCAGCCTTTGAACCGCAGATTGTCATCCACCAGTGCTTTGGGGTTGTCCACGTTCATTCATTTATCACATCTTCGCGGATATCTAATTATTTTCAGACTTTTTTCGTTGCATCTAGGCTCGCACCACGAACTTTTCCCGTACTCAGTTTCTCCATGAACACCCTAGATAACCCATCATATATGGATTTCACCATGAGTTGGCGGGCGATTAATACGTGAGGAAAAAATCAAATGGCCAGAGCAACTCTTTAGGAAGTGCATGTGCGTCAACGTTGACGACATGCGAGGCATTTTCGGACTTTGGCTTGGATGGCGACTTATTTGTTGGCAACTTTTTGTCTCATCCTGCTGTAACGACTTGTCACGAAAATCATCAAGCACTTTGTCAAATTTCCGGCTGCGTCTTATCTTTGAAATTTGGACGTGTCTAAAGTAGATTGGCTCGCGTGCTTATTTCGGTCTCTAGTACACAATTGAAATGTCCACACAAAGTCACATTAGTACAATCACACATGAAATGCTCTGTGTGCCTTACCTCCTTTCGCAAATGTACGAAACTTATTCGACATCCATTTCGTCATCTTCATATTGGTGCTTCGCTACAGGCACCTCCACTTCTTGAGGTAGATCATCCTCCAAGAGGTATCGCCAGTGTTCTATATCGGTTGCTGTACCCGGATTCATTTGCTTGCGAAGGTTTCGCAATTGCGACAGAGGGTCAGATTCCGCTCCCTTCTCATACGCCGCCGGGAATGTCCTTCTGGGTTGGAGAAGTTTTGTATACTTTCCCTCTTCGTCCTCCCCGATGACCTTGAATGTTTGATGAGAAGCCCCCGCGCACCAGATGTCGAAAGTCGTGTAACCTGTCGAACCTTTTCGTCCGGTAAGAAAAGCTCGCTCGTCGGCTGATAGGAACGAAACGGTAGCCTCAGGCGATGCCAGAGCAAACACCATGCGGATGATTGGAGGCGGTTTCCCTGACATGTCGTTGTTGGCACTGTGGAACCAAAAGAGGTTCATGGCATCAAATAGATAGGGTTTCGGATCTATGGTGAATGTCCCGTCGTTCTTGACCTGTATGACAACCACGGCCACATTATTTGGTTCGATCTTCTTCCCTTCCAGCAGGAAAGGAGCGATGATATGCGCCCCCTGTTCATTGTTGGGACATATGGCAACGGCACCCCGAAGTATCAACCTCCATATGAATTCTTGTTTGACGACAGCCCCGTCGTCGAGTCTAACGAAGTGATTGAAGTAGATCCAAGAATCTGAGAACGTCTTCGCGAAAGAGCAATTTGCTTCCGTTTGTGTTCGAGCTTCCGTAGGGTAAATCTCGGACAGATCTTCATCCTTCCCGAGTACCAGTAAATTTTGAACGAACGTGAGCAGCTTCACCGCCCTGGTCTGCCCAGTAGCAGAATTTGTCATTTGTGTGTCATTTTTCTTGGTGCTTGCATAGGCGGAATCATAGGCTTTTAGCAGTATCACTTCCGCCGTGAGCTCACCTCGATTGCCTTTGTCCATTCCTATGATCTCCAATATCTTCAGAAGCGATGCGGGCATGTCAAAACGGTAGTATCCGTCAAGCATCAGGCTTCGTGAAGCTTCAGCGAGAAGGGGCTCCGAAGGAGCTACAGAAATGACCCGATCAACCCTGTCATGAACAAGCATGCAAACTCGCAAGTGCTTTTCAACCTGTTTTTTCTCAAGTTCTTGAACCCCCATCGTGCTTGAATCAAATTGGAGGGCGAGGCGGACTGCCATGCACGCTGTTGTGAAGGGTTTAAAGTGCTCGACTTCTGGATTGCAGAATGCCTACCAAGTATCACCTGATCCTTTGGTTGGGTCCCATAACAAGAAAGCTCATCGATCGCAAATTTGACAATGGTCTCTTTATCAGTCTCTGTTCCATTGAGGTATCGCGAGCCAAATCTTCAAGGAAATGAATTTAAGATGGGATATATGAAGAGAGCTTGCTTACAGCGGGCGTCCGAACATAGCCATCAACCCTGGTCTGGCTGTTTCCTCAATATCAACTCCTTTCCTTGCAATTCCTGTCTGACGTGCCATCTGATCGAAACCAAGCTCGGTGAACGGTGGAAGCAACTTGAAGAGCCACCCTGGGTCGTCCTTGTGCGCTTCCAATGGCGTGGGGTCCTGAAGTTTGCTGGTGGTAGACAGAAATACTGTGAAGATAGGTTGACGTTCGATGATCCGAAGCGCGTGTCGTAATCCTGTGTAGGCTGACAGGCGTCCTCCATACAACTTATCGTGCAGTAGGTGCGCTTCATCAAACGCCAACACCACAATCGGATCTGGGTATTCCTCTGTCTGTCCAAGTCGTGAGTCGAGTTTTGAAACCAACTGTTCCACAGACTGGATCAGTTTCTCTCTTCCGTCCGGCCCTAGGAGCTTGTGAGCTGGACCATGTGGAACGGGGGGTAGAAGTTCAAACCGTTGTTGGGTGGCGTGTCCTGTGTAGATGACGTTTACCACGACCTTTAGGCCATTAATGATTTTTTTTACCTTTTCCTCCTCCTGCATCTCGAAAAGTTGAAATGAGAACCAAACCATCTATCACAAGCGAGTAGGGGGGGAGTAGATTTATTTTTTATTTCTTCTCCTGCCCCTCACATACCTGGTCGATTTCCACCTCCATCAGCTGCAAGGGAAAATGAAAATGAAAAACCTCTCATAAGTTTTACCCTATTCACCTTTTTAGCGTGTTGTACGACGTCTTGAAAAAATTCTCGACGAAACTGATTCGGCTGAGAGAAAGACTGACCCTGGGTCATGAGAAACCTAAAGTTAAGCGCATCGGTATTCGGCATCTTGAGTTGGTCCTGGAAGCCTGGTGCCTTGGCTATATGGTCATCCATCCTTTCCAGGCATCGATAAGTGATCGTGAAGAGGGCTGTTATAAATGCTCGAGCGCGTTGGTATGGTTCTGCAGATGAATTTGTCCAGAAATTTCTTGCGGCTTCGTCGGAGGGAGGGAAACCTGGAAGAAAAAGCAAGCTGATGGACTTTGTTACGGAACCTGTAGATCACTTCGGCGAACCTTTGGCATCAGGAGATCTCAAGTTGATGGGTATAACGAAATGTTGCTTCGATAGCTCATCCACGGCGCGCGATTTTCCCATACCAGAAGATTGAACAATGGAGATGAAGCGACCATATCGGTATATCTCTCGGAACCGCGACGCGCGACAGTGCGCTTCCATAGCACTATAGAGGGCATCGGGTACTTTACCAACATACTCCTGAGACCAGGCCTTCACAGTTGCTACTGGTGTGAGCATTCGGATTGGAAAGTGAAAGGTCAGACATAGACCTACCACTGGCCCTTTGACCTAAATATTCTGAATCCAACACTGTTGGTAGGTGAAATTCGAGACCAAAGAAAAGTTTCCCTTACGATCATTTGAGCCTTTGCGAAATGTCGCTGAGAAGAGGCAATGCATGTCAATTATAAAAACAAAGGCTATTATTTGCATAAGAACCTAGGTTGCGGATCAGCTGATATTCTCCTTCCCTCGCAGCGTATTGAACTGCCTTTGTAACCTCTTCGTCTTGCAAAAGTAAATCCATAATGTGAGGCTTTTCAAGCTTGGCATAAGCGGAGTTGCCCATTGTCAGCAGGGTCGCGAGATGGATAACGGCGAAGACCAGGTCAACCTCAAAGTCCAAGTCCATGTTGTTCAGACCGGATGATGGTGTTTCCCGATCGGCCAGTGATTTAATGCAAGCATCCATTCCCTTATGCTCTTGATCTGGGAAGACGTTTGAAGCAAGAATGCGGGCGGGTGCGAAGTAAGCCTCAGTCATGATACACAGTGAAAGCGGCGACTCAGAACTGAGCACTGCCACTGACTCGGCTTCTGATCAATTTGCCGGCTATTTTTGTTCATCTTGTTCACATGTTGAAGCGCCAACTGAAGGCAAAGGCTTCTTCGCGAAAGAAAATCAAGACATCCCATACCATAGACGAACTGCCTTGGAAGACTATCTCAAGACCTCAAGAAGCAGGCATCGACGGAGACGATTGTATATTGGATTTGGAAGAGATAGAAGGCGTGCAAGTGGTTTACGAAGAGACCGGGAATGGTCGAGTTGCCAGATTTAATGTAAGGATGCCATTTTTGCCGAAAGAAAGCCTTATAACTTGCTCTCCTAGCTCATACGAGACGCAGAGGACATAGAAGAAGAGCTAGATGATGCGAGAGAAGATTCAGTAAAACTTGGAGATCAAGTCGAGACGACGAGCCTAGTCGAGGACGTGGAAGAGGCATATGAACCCTTTGATTGTAAGCACCTCTCATTTGCCTCAACATCGTGGATTTCAATACGTTCTAAAGCAGAAGAACTACTACCTGAATGGCACAAGCATTCGCTGCACCCCCACATTTTACGAGCGCTTCACGCAAAAAATTTCCAGTCCCCCACGCCTATCCAATCTGCGTCGTTACCTGTCGCATTGGCAGGCAGAGATATCGTTGGTGTTGCTCAAACTGTGTGTCCTTCTCACCTCTGTTATTCATCGTACCTGAATCCTTGAATGTCAACCAGGGCTCCGGTAAAACCCTCGCATACGGATTACCCATCTTGCAATACCTTCTCTCTCAACCACGATTAATTCCCGGGACAAAGCGACACGTCCGCGCCCTTATCTTGGCTCCTACGCGCGAACTCGCATTGCAAGTTTCCTCCCACCTCAATGCCTGCCTCAACTTCTACGCAGGCAAGATTGAAGACAAACCTGATAACGCCGACCAAAAATCTTCGATAAAAAGAAAGGGGAAAGGGATAAAGCTGGATGTGCCACCGAATTCCAATCACCAAAAATCTCCGCCGCATGTGAGCATTGCCGCTATCGTGGGCGGAATGTCTGCCCAGAAACAGAGGCGAATCTTGGACCGAGGTGTTGATGTTTTAGTGGCTACACCCGGCCGGCTTTGGGACATAATGGAAGAAGTATGTTCCGTCTAGTTTTTTTTCATCCATTTTTTTTTCTCATTTTTCCTCAGGACGATGGCTTGTCAAAGGAAATCAAGAGTCTTCGCTTCTTGGTACTTGACGAGGCGGATCGGATGATCGAGACGGGACATTTCGCCGAGTTAGAGAATATCTTGCGGCTAACCCTCAGGGAAAGCGAGTGTGTATAATGCTGGCTTTTACACCATCAATCTTCTCAGTTCACAATAGGGAAGATCAAATTCCGGGCATAGATGGAGCGGAGGAACAGGAAGAACAAGAGACCATGGAGGTCAAGGATGGATTGCAAACATTCGTCTTTTCAGCCACTCTGAGCAAAAATCTGCAACGGAACGTTAAGAGGCGTACGCGCCCCAAAAGCACAGGGAAACACAAGAAACACGACGAAAAACCTGCGTCGACACTTGGTAAGATTTTAAATTTTTGAGAAGTGGACAGTATTCTTACAGCGTTGCACCTTCTGGCGGAAAGATGATCTTCTTCTGCGGCTTGATTTCCGCGATCCAGATCCTGTGGTGATTGACCTTAGTCCGGCCGGCGGTGTAGTGTCTACGCTGAAAGAGAGCAAGTTGGAATGTTTGTCTGCTGACAAGGTAAGTTGATCACGAAACGTTATTACCATCGTCTCACTTTAGTTATTCTTCCCCCACACAGGACGTGTATCTCTACTATTTTCTTCTACGTTACCCAGGGAAATCACTCGTCTTCCTTTCGTCGATAGACGGAATAAGGCGACTTATGCCCTTGACGGAATTGCTGAATCTGAAAGCTTTTCCTTTGCATTCCCAGTTGGAGCAGCGTCAACGGCTCAAGAACCTTGATAGGTACCGTCGTTCCTGTCATGCACCTCCTCCGCTTCGTCAAACTTACTAACATTCACATCCTTTCCTTAGATTTACGAACACACCAAATTCGATTCTATTGGCTACTGATATTGCCGCGCGAGGGCTCGACATTCCTGCCGTTGATCATGTCATTCACTACCAAATACCACGTTCAGCGGATTCCTACGTTCATCGGAACGGCCGAACTGCCCGAGCCTCAAGGAAAGGGTTTAGTATGCTGATGTGTGCCCCTGATGAACGGAGAGTTGTCAGAGCGCTATTGGGGAACCTGGGCCGCCGTAAGTGGGTTCTTCCCATTATGGTAGCTTTAGTCTGAAAGCGTGTTGTCTTGTCAGAGGAGAGCGAGATTCCAGAGCTGCCTATTGAGCTTGACCTGCTCGACAAGTTGAAATACCGGGTGCAGCTCGCTCGCAAGATTGAGACGGCACATCACAAGGTGAAGAAAGCGAATCATGAGAGGAGCTGGATGAAGGAGACGGCGGCGGCGATGGAGATTGAACTGGATTCGGACTATCTGAGGTATGTTTCATTTCATTGGTCAAATACGTGCCTGACGTTCTTGAAGTGACGAGGACGAAGATAGACCCTCAAATCAGAAACGCAAAGCAAAGGACGCCAAGAATGCTGCGCTAAAAGCAGAATTGAAGCACCTTCTGTCCCAGCCACTCGTTGCAAGGGGTGTATCTACGCGGTACATCACGTCTGGCAGCAGGCCGGTTGTGGATGATTTACTTGCTGGCGAATGTAGGTTCTCCATGTTTGACGAATTATCTAGGAGGCTAATAGATGCGTATGCAATTAGTCAACGAGACGATGGTGGGCTTGAAGAGGGAGGAAGCGGGGAGTAATTTGATTGTGTCCAAGAAGAAGAGGAATTAGCACATCAGATCTAATCTAATCGTAGACGGTGGGAATTGAGATATCTCGATCAGGTGGCTGTGCCAGAAAAATATGAAGGCGAACTACAAGGTGAGGAGGTCGATCGAACCAACATGACCTATCCACTCACTGCCATCCTAGTTCTCCAACATATGTGGAACAGTTTATCGCCAGGGTAATATACTATTTACTGCTGATGGTAACTCGTTGTTGAGTCCAGTGGGAAACCGTGTTTCTGTCTTCGATCTTGTAAAGTGAGTTTGCATAACGCTTAACATTGTATCTTTTCCTGAGGCTGTTCCCAAGCAACAAGTCGTTTACTTTTGCATTCGAAAACCGGAAAAATATTGCTGCCATAGCTCTGAGCCCCGATGCGAATGTCCTCGTGAGCGTGGATGAGGGTATGGCATCAACATCCCTGGTTGTATTGTAGGAAGCAAGCATTGATGGGTGTCTAGATGGGCGTGCACTGCTGGTGAACTTTCGACGTGGAGTGGTGCTGCATCATTTCAATTTCAAGAAACCTGTAAAGGATATCAAGTTCTCTCCGGATGGCAAGTGAGTGACGACTGTGCATCAACGACTGAAAGCTAATCCAAGATGCTTTTTTTCATTCATCTCCAAGATATATAGCAGTTACCCATGACTCTCACATCCAGGTCTGGAGGACACCCAACCATCTTGTGCGCGAGTTTGCTCCCTTCGTGCTCCACAGGACGTACACAGGTCACCATGACGAAGTTTTGAGTATCCAGTGGTCCCCCGATTCAAAGTTTGCTCGTTCATTAATTTCCTTGGAAAGGGGGAGAGCTAATCTAGCTTCAGGTGTTTCATAACGACCTCCCGTGATATGACCGCCAGACTGTTTACCCTGGATCCACTAGAAGGTTTCCGGCCCAAAACATTTGCTGGTCACAAAGACGCCGTATTGGGGGCGTATTTCTCGTCTGATGGGAAGACGGTGAGTATGAATTTCATTTGAAACAAGAAACTTTTGACTGATTAGGATTGTCAGATCTATACCGTGAGCAGGGACGGAGCCGTTTTCACATGGAAGGCAAAAGCAGAAGAGTCGGACGGCGATTCAGATACAGATTCAGACGAACCAATTGCTTCGACTTCCAATGGAACTGGTCTCGAGAACATCATTGCTAAAACCCGTTGGGGTGTTCACAAACGGCATTACTTCAACCAATCAGGGACTAGAGTCGTTTGCACGACGTTCCATCCCTCGTCCAATCTCCTTGTCGTTGGCTTTTCCACAGGAATCTTTGGCCTATGGGAGATGCCCGCCTTTTCGAATATCCATACATTGAGCATCTCTCAGGAAAAAATCTCATCCGTTGCCATCAATCCTTCCGGTGAATGGTTAGCTTTCGGTGCGAAGAAATTGGGCCAGCTTCTCGTTTGGGAATGGCAGTCCGAGTCATACATCTTGAAGCAACAGGGCCACTTTTACGACATGAATACGCTCTCGTATGCATCTGACGGTCAGACGATAGCAACAGGAGGCGACGATGGCAAAGTCAAAGTCTGGTCGACGCACAGCGGCTTCTGCTTCGTCACCTTCACAGAGCACACTGCGCCTATCTCCGCTGTGTCATTCGCGAAGCAGGGCAGCGTGCTCTTCTCCGCCTCCCTCGATGGAACACTTCGCGCTTTCGACCTGATACGGTATCGCAACTTCCGAACGTTTACCTCTCCGTCCCCTGTCCAGTTTTCTTGCCTCGCCGTGGACCCCTCGGGCGAAGTGGTCGCCGCTGGTTCGACCGACTCTTTCGAGGTGTTCCTGTGGTCGGTCCAGACCGGGAAACTCTTGGATGTACTCGCAGGTCACGAAGGCCCCGTCACCTCGCTTGCGTTTTGTCCATCAGGATCGAGTCAGCTGGCAAGTGGATCATGGGACCGTACCGTGCGCATATGGAATGTTTTCGGTCGCTCCCGAGCGGTCGAGCCTATGACACTTACTTCGGACGTCCTCGCCCTCGCCTTCCGTCCAGATGGCCAGGAGCTTGCAGTATCTACCCTGGACGGCCAAATCACGTTCTTCAACGTCCAGGAAAGCCAGCAAATCAACGTCATCGATGGCCGGAAGGACGTTTCTGGAGGTCGCAAGGCTGACGATCGCGTTGCAGCTGCGAACAGTGCCTCAGGAAAGGCATACAACAGCCTAGCATATACTGCTGATGGTCGATGCATACTCGCCGGTGGCAACAGCAAATATGTCGCGCTGTACGACGTTCGGGAAGGAGAAGGTGTGATGGTGAAGAAGTTCCAGATATCTGAAAATCTATCCCTTGACGGGACCGAAGAGTTCCTGGACAGCAGGAAGGTCAACGACGCTGGTGTCAATACCGATCTTATTGATAACCGGGGCGATGAAAGCGACCTCGAGGATCGGATGGATGTCAGCCTGCCAGGAGCAAGCCGGGGAGCTGGGGACATGTCGATTCGCCGCTACAGGCCAGAGGCACGGACGAAATGTGTGCGTTTCTCGCCGACAGGCCGTGCGTGGGCTGCTGCTTCCACTGAGGGCCTGCTCATCTACTCGCTGGACGAGAGCGTCACCTTTGATCCGTTCGACCTGTCGATCGACCTAACGCCCCAATCCGTGCTCGAAGTACTAGCTTCGCGGGAATATTTGAAGGCCCTCATCATGGCGTTCCGTTTAAATGAAAAGGCTTTGATTCAGCGAGTATACGAGGGCATCCCGCGGGAGGATATACGGCTCCTCGCGCGTCAGATTCCCATGATATACGTGCCCATGTTCCTCCGGTTTGTTGCGGAACATCTGGAACGCACGCCTCATATGGAGTTCGACTTGTTGTGGGCGAACACTCTGCTCATGACCCATGGAAGGGCGTTGAGAGATAGGTCTGGGGAGTATGCCAGCGTGTTTAGGGTGCTTCAAAAGGCTTTGACTGATTTTGAGGAGTCGATATCGAAGTTGTAAGTTCTTGCATCCTCTCAAGGACTTCTCCGCTGATCAGATCTACTTGTAGGTGTGATAATAACTTGTCGATGTTGTCCTACTTGATTGACCAGTCGAAGAGAATGGAGACTGATGTCGAGATGGCAGATTCATGACGCGGACAGTCCTCTTGTTTAACTTCCGCAGTCGTTGTACTTGGCATGTTTTGTTTGGAATATTTTTCATGCAATGTCATTTTGGAATTCATTCATAGTAACACAGCATGACCGCCTGCTTCGACGTGGCAGAAGAGTTTTATGGTTATCGTCAAAACCGACGATACTGAAGCATGATAACATTCTTGGCGATGATTTACGAGATATGAGTGGTGATACCAAGTGTGACTTCCACCATCCCCTACTAGCACTTCCAATATTATCGGTGGGCACAGTTTTACAGTTGAGGAACAATCTCCCCAATTACTTTTTCATGTTTGCTACAGGGCCCGTCAGCGAGCATTGTCGTGGGGGGAGGACCAGTTTGACAGCCCTCAGGCTTACCTACCCTCGTTCCTGTGCCGCTTGTCAACATCGTGGTACCCCATCCAATAGACCAAACTCGTCAGTCCAACCAATGCCGCCACACCCAGTATCTGGAAAATCAAAAGCGGGGTGCTTGAGCTAACCCATCTGTGGTCGAAAGGCAACAGAGATTCACCAGATTGTTTCTGTTTTGTGGGTTGTTGGTGTTCATGAACTTGTTCGGGCCCCCTGAGCCTAGTTGGCGGCGGATGAGTGTGCTTTGCATTTTTTCTTCTGTTGGTTACGTGATGCGGCGAGTCGATTGAAACAGAGGGCAGGTTTCGCATTTATATATGCGAGATGGGAGCCAGTGATGTCACCGCTCGTCATGCGCTGAATTTCAAAAAGTTTTGGAAGTGTGTTTGCGACGAGAAAGCGATTACATTATGAATGTGCTGATTTCTCTAACAAATGGTATTGAAGCTATGAATACATACAGGTATCAACTCCATGAGAGCAAAAGAGCGACATAAGCACCAATATTATAGGAATCTATTTGATGATATGCTCAGCCCTTTCGCCATCCGGAACATGACAATATTAGAGCTCAAGCTAGAGAACTGGACGGGAAATCATGTTGAGCAGGGATACGAACAAACAGGACCCAGAACTTACTCCATTGCCAACAAAGACCTCCGCCTTCCCTGCAATCGCCATATCCACAGCCATAGCCACGTACACCTGGCCCGAATCCAGTTGGATATCCAGACTGCTCTTCAGATCGTCCCAGCCATCTTTCTGCAGCGCTCCTTTCAGTCCGTTCAACCACCAACCCCAAGCATTCGTCAAGACATACACTCTTCGCAACGTAGGATGCTGCTGTCTCACCACCCTCAACCTCTCCACAATTTGTTCTACAGTCGGCAAGCAGTGCTGCATGTAGTAAGCTTCAAACGCGTCCCTGTTCTCCCGATATGGCGACGGGTCAAACTTGTCAGGGAGCTCGGAGAAGGTGTTGAGCCCGTTGTAGCCGCTGTTCCAGCTTGCTAGGCGGGGGCAATGCCGTCTGTAGTCACCGCGGCGGAGATGAATGGCCACGAGGCCGGAAAGAGTTGCCCCGGAGGAAACATCATAGAGAGATTTTGCTGAGGCGGGTTGAAGGAGGGCAAAGTTGCGGAGCACTGCGGATTGGACGAGGGGAGACCATTGATGGTCCGTGAGGATGGGGTTTGTCGAGAGGTCTGGCCAAATCGACAATATGCGGTCACCACCAAAGAAACTAAAAAAAAGTGAGCAAGGGATGGTGAAACCGGGTGTGTATAAAGAAAAGCAAGATAGGTTACTGACTCAAAGTCGAAGATCCTGGCTTCTGTCGAGTCAATCGATACACACTCGTCCTTGATATTGTTCAACTTTCCTTCCCAATAGTCAACTATCTCGGTGGCTGAGACGTTCTTTCCTGGCGTCGCTTTTGAGCTGATGATGCGTCGTTTGTCCGGGGGGCAGACGGATTCCCAGAATCCTGTGTTGACTGCTAAAGGGTATTGTGTCATCGGCCCGCCAGCGGTGGGTCCGGATACAAAGGCATTTAGTGGCATTCGGACGGGTCGTAAAGCAAAGTCATAGAGCGTATATGGCAATGGCAGATGGGACCAGATATAGTCCTCGAACACGTATGATCGGTTGGTTTTTGCTGCAATGTATGACAACAAGATACTGTCGCCGACGTGGATCAGAGCGCGTCTCAGCGACGAAGACAAGGACTCACGCCTCCTGAAGGATATTATTCAGCCCATGACCCCATAGATGGTCAGGAAACCGCAAATACAATCTGCGCTCTGCTCTGGCCAAGGTCAAATTGTGCTGTGGGAGCTTCTCCTCGAATGATCGGATATCTTGATAGCTCGGTGGGATTCCTGACCAAAGGACAGCAACGACCAAGAGGAAAGGTAGAGTTGCGATAGATAAGAGAGTCCGTCGTAAGGTGAAGAGATGGAGAAACGCTTTTAGTCGTGCTCGGCGTCTACGAGGCGTGGCGTTGGGCAGACGGGGTGACTCGGAGTTGTCATCGCCCAAGAGCTCATAGTCTTCGGCAGAGTGTCTCCGCTCAGACTCTGACCACTCTGACAGTCGCTGTGACCATTTGCGCCATAAGCCGACCATTGCGCAAACGCGTGGAATTGGGAACTCGACAGAAGATGATTCAGGTACACGAGGTAACAAAAAAGCTCACAACCCCAGTCGTCTATTACCCAGGAGTTTCTACTAAGGACCTTGATCATCTTCCGACAATACCGCTGCTGTCTTTGGACTTCTCGGGCATCGGCTTGCATGAAGGTTTGGGGGTTCAAATCCAATGAAAGTCATCCACGCGGTATTCCCTGAAGAACTCAGCCCTGGTGTCTGAATGTGGGTTGGACAGATCTGGAGAACGACTCTCTCAGCCACCTTTGACGGTGGGGAGTGTTCTATGTGGACTTTCCTTCTTTGCCTTACTGCTGTGCATTGCTTCATCACCCTATGTATCCGAAGCATCAAAATGCTCAACCATGGCTCCAAAGCCCTACATACTTCGCGGCTGATGGATCATAGCTCAGTACCTTCTACACCCATCCCTCCAGGCGCCATACCCTAACACAAAGCTCTTCGCGAGGAGCCGAACCAGCACTTTCGCTCGTGTTTCGATGCCGTATCCCCGGCGAGTATTTGGCCCGCCCAGATTGAACTCGTGAGCTGGAATCCTCGTTGCAGTCGACTATGTCAGATGATGCCTCTCACGGCCTTCTGGGACCGCCGCGAGCCTCAATGACGTCCGCTATTCTCCAAAGTGATAGTCTATTTCCGATTCTCAAGATATCTTGGATAAGAAAGAGACCCGGGTGCCTTCACTCTATCAAGTCCGTCTCTATCAGTGGAACTCCGATATGGACTATTTTGGGGATCCATCGGAGTATATTGGCCTTCGCGGACGAGAATTTTCTGGGCGTCTTATGTACAAATGACGTGACGAAAAGCTTTGGGCGGACCTGCATGGACAAAAGACGCCTGTATGAAGGAGGCGCCAACGACCAGGTTGTTGGCGCGCGCAGCACGAGTCTTGTCGAGCAACAGATCGTGATAGCGTTTCGAAGGGATGACGTCAACAACTCGTCACAGGGATATTCTTCACGACCAGATGATAATAAAGAATGTAAGTCTGATGAAATAGTGTGCAATAGGTATACAGTTGACTACGACGACTATGAGCGTTCTATATGAATAGCATGAGACAGCCCGTTCAAATTCCTCCAAGGAAAAAATAAGACGAAAAGCAGGTGAACGATATAATAGGTAGGTGACCCGCAGCTTGAATTTTCTCGGCTCGCGAGCAACGGCAAAACAACTTCTGACGTGTGAATCTGGATGGCGCGATGGGTTTGTTCTGCAAGTCGCCAGGCTGGGTGGGCTAAATTAAGGAATTTCCAGCAAAGGGTAGGAAAGGGCGCGCATATCAGGTGAGCGGACGAGACGGTGCTCTGTGAGGAAGAGCTGGGGTAGGAGGAGGCGAAAGGCCAGGGTATACTATGAATCCCAAATCCGGCAACGATTTGACTATCTCCGAGCAACATATTTCCAGTACATGGCATTTGGCGGCTAATAAACACGAAAGTCAGATGGGCGAAAAGGTCAGAGGTAGGACGTGTATGAACCTCAGTGCCGGGTTTTGAATCATCTAGAGGGTCGATAGTGGGTAAGTACTTGACCCCAATGAATAATGAACAGGGGGGGAGGCTCACGATCTCTGATACATTCCCAGATGTCAACTCCTCGACTTCGAGGATCCCAGATGCCGCATTGGCTGTAGAGCGTCCAGTGAACACCCAGTTCCCAAATTCGTGTAGCATTGCTGATCACTACACCGGGCATTATGTGGGTGCTCCGAAAAAGCGTCAAAGTTGTGGTGGGTTCAGGTTATACAAAGGGGGGAAGGATATAGCCCTGCTATGAGCGCACTTTGTCGCGTTGGGAAATATGAAAAAGAAATCGCAAGGTTGAAAAGCGAAAGATTGTTTCGTGGCGGGGCGTTCGGAAAGCAAGGGAAGTTTTGAGTGGTCTGTATTTAAGGCATGAAAGGCACACAGCCCCTCTTGTTTATCTGCATGACATTCCTCCGAATTCCTTTTATGGGATAAATTTCAGATCCGGTTGCGATTATCTCGAAAGTGTGGACTTTGCATGGAACCCTGTGACATCAATTATGAATGAGCCGCCTTGCTGCTGCCGCGAGGCAACCGACATAAACTTTAGTGAGCAGCATCCACTCTCTTTGTCTCTTTGCATAAATGTAGCTTGCTGCACATATGACTTGGGAGATGAATCGATGAGCATTCGGGTCGCGGAGGATTCAATTAGCTGCAATGTGGACTACGTGACTACCTCCCCTCTGTTTCCGGAAAACCCTGCCCGAGGCAACGGTTACTGGGACAACGTCATTAGTACCCCATTGAAGCTCCTCGGAAACGTGTGAGTATTCGCTAACCCATCTTACTAATAGTTGTTCTGTAATGCACAGACCATGTTTATGCTCCAGAGTGGAAATTAGGCGGTGACTCAAGACAGGTGATAGGGTCCCGGGATGGAGAAGAGGATCGCCGTCATCTGGTTGAGACGTGCCAAGCGGTTATGCACGATTTATCCGTGCCCTGGGGTACAAAATTGCAGCGCAACGTATCAACTATCAGAGATAGGCCTGCGGTATCCCTTGGGGGTCGGGACGTGATTCAGCAAGACTAACCCACCATGGTACATAGAACCTGGTGCGATGAAATCTGCTGTGGTTCTTGGCATCAGCATAGTGATTGATTACACTGAGGCGACAGCTCACGAACGACGAGAACAATCACGACTTGAATGGATTGTATGTAGAAAACCCCTGCAGGGTACACCAGTGACGATATATAGCCCCACAATGCCTGGCATCAAATCGAGAAGTCAAAAGAATACCGGCGGGTGCCCTAAAAGCTGGTTGATTGATCTGTTTGTGTAGGACTTTGAAACCGCGCTAGTCTTCCATATAGATTGCAGTTGGATAGATAGATATATCACCAGTGTATTACCGCTGCATACGGAGATGCAAAGTGAAAGGCAGGCCTGGAAAAGGCGGAAACATAATTCTTGAGGCTGAACAGCTTGGTGCATTTCATCGTATGATGCGTGCAGTTGGATCTGATATAGCTTGGTGATCCCAAGTCGACGTTCCGAATGTTTCCAGCTTCAGCTAGAGGGCGCCGCACATGACACTGTGCAGACCAGTAGTGACTGCATTCTGAACGTCGATCCTGTGTAATGATAAACATCGACAAATACTCGCCTTGCTCTAGTGAACGTCACCTACACGCGTCGCACACGCGCCGATCCCCTAGCCTTGGGCAAGAACATCGCGTTGACATCGGTCCTATCGGATTGTATCCATAGCGACCCGAGTAGCGCGGCAGAACATTCAGCTTCGACAGAAATGGCCCTTCAAGTTCAAGTTAAGCTGGATACACCTAAACGCATGGCAAGATTTTCACTCCCACGCATGCTTTGTCGCTGAAGGGAGCCTTTAGAGCGCCGCACTCGGAGCGGTACTGCTTATTGCTGGAGCAGCATTTTACGTTGCTAAGCAAAATGTCGCCGAGAAGAGAAGATTACAACTTGAAGAGTATCGAGCGTGTGAGTTCAACTTCTGCAAATCCGAAGTGGACTAGAATCTTTTCGTTGTCCAAAAACTTGCGCATGTCCACGAGCCTGCATGCCTGAATGGCGACCTGCAACACATGTCCACGTATTCGAAGCTAATGGAAGCTACTTCGTTTCTAGCACGGTCGTCTTCACCCGCAATCCGGGACTGATCTGGTGCGGCGACCCCCCAGGAAACCAAGTAACCTCACTCTCTCTAGCTATGCTTTTGCAAATCATGATGACATCGACGGCGAAGAAAGGCCCGAAGTGGATTTTCGGTGCCTGTCAGTTTCAGTGTCATACGCTCGACATACGCATGTGATACGCGCGACAACCAATTTCCCAGTAACATACTACGGAAGTACTACGGAGAGACGGACGGACGCAGCTCTAAAGACGAAATTTACATCCGTAACCGTGCACATTTGTTATAGTCTTAGGCCGTGGATCTACCACGCATTACGGAGCAGATGAGTGCTGGGCTCGCTACTTAACTGTCCCCCCACACCGCCGAGTTTCTCATTAAACCTCAGACTCTCCGCAACTCTGGGAAATTGAGAATATCCAGGACTCGAGCACCATGGTGGGTGGCGACGAGACATGAGAAGAGCGCGTTGATAGTGAATAGCAGCCTGAACGAGTGCCGTGTGGCGCTGTGGGGCAAATCACAACCGCGAACCCGCCCCCACGGACGCGCAGGCGGGCCGACATATTCTGTAATGATCTTTTCCGCTGAGGCTGAATCAACTCTGCGTTCAACATGGATGCATATGGATGGTGGTTAAACCGGTGATCAGTGGCAGATGGACCCAGCGCCTGGGGAGAGTCTGCTAGAATCTAGATCTATTTTACAGTAGTACGGAGACTCAGATCTGATGGAAATAAGTATTCAATTGTCGAGAAGCTCTTGCTGAAAGGTAGCAACAGGCAGGCGATGACATACTCCCACTCATCCTCGACCCCAATAAATGTTGACCTTCGGCAAACCCTAGTGTGGTATTCCTTGCCTCCAGAGTTTTGGACATCCCACTTAACAACGTCGCCGTTACAAGGATCATCGCAGCGGACATGGACGCAATCCCATGTCGAGGACCCCGACGCATTTTGAGGAAGGTACAGATCGGACGGTTCATGGACCCAGACCCATCTACGCCCGATAACAATTCCTAACCCGATCATCCAAGGCTGAAGCACCGACGAGCGATCTAATCACATCGTCGCGAGAGATCCACCTGTGAAATAGCTCTCCTAATCGCGATCCGGGAGAACCTCGTCTCTCTGCACATATTGGGGGACTGCTTGGTATGCATAAACACAGCTGGTTTGCTCTTCTTCGACATTTAGGTTCCTTCCTCCAGTGTCGCAAGTCTAAAGGAAGGCCTTGGGTGTGGGGGGAGCGATTTATTTCGGAGGGAGTGCGTGAAACCAGATTCCCTATTGCTTTCGTTTCGTGGCGAGAGGGGCGAGTGTATTGGAGGATGGGTGATTGTTGTAAGATCGAACGCTTTTCAAATTCCAAGTCAGCATGGTGTTGAGCACTAGAAGAAGATTACTCCTATGTATGGTATTTGTCGGTTCGACAGCGGCCAAACGATTCCGGCCCCTTCGACCCAGGAGACTAATCACGACAGTCGCGCCATAGACTCGACCAAGGCAGCTCCAGAACAGTACGAATTCTAGTATGTCTATTGTCAGCCAATTTCTGACACGGGTAGGCTATAGGCAACCAACCAATCTCTCCGAGAGTGAACAGAATAATTGCAACCACCCCGAGAACGGCCACCAAGAGACCAGACGAGAGAGATTCAATGCAGACTTTGCGGATAAGACTGTGCGGAGAAGTTGCATGTGAATTTGTGATCCATTGTCTTTGGACACTGAACCGACCTAGTTCCTAATCTGTGGGTTGAGTTAAATCCTAATCGAATGCTGTATAGTTTCCACATCAGTACGGCGGGGATGAGTAGATCTACAGTGGCACTGATGGTACCGCCGACTCTGCCGAACGAGGATTCAAGATGAGAGACACAAGTTGAACGAAACTACGGACATCATTGTGGCGTTACCCATGACCTTCCTTGACCTT
The DNA here is from genome assembly GCA_963565915.1 of Entoloma clypeatum. Taxonomy (NCBI): domain Eukaryota; kingdom Fungi; phylum Basidiomycota; class Agaricomycetes; order Agaricales; family Entolomataceae; genus Entoloma; species Entoloma clypeatum. The sequence goes on along the minus strand of OY751486.1, from coordinate 4,293,964 downwards.
GAACCGTACATTGAAATAAACGCGGCGCATGTTATTGTCAGCGTTGTCTGGAAAACGTCAGGCTACAACGGGAGATATCAAGGATGACGTGACTGCCTACATGGGTGGCGACGAGAAATATGAGCAGGAGTGTGATGATGTTCGAATTAGATCTGCATAACGTTGTGAGGTGCGCCGGTTGCGTCGATTGTGTGGAACGGACAACAGATAAATCCTGTATGTTAAAAATAACTGTTCGAGCATTGAGGAGAAGTTGGTGGTAATAAGCATCATGGGAAAAGTCCACAGCTGGTAACTGGTTATTTCTTCGACTTTTGAATAAGAAAAATCAGTCGGACAAGAAGAACGCTTCTTCCTTCGTTGTACTCACAGTCGTTTCTAAGGATAAACTAGAGTTAACGGCTTTGAGTAATAAAAACAACGGATATAATTTTCGTGGGACTCACGATCCATGTCGTTGCACAAGTGCCGACAGTGCCAATGATGTCGGACAATAGCAAGGCAGCTACTAATGCATAGAATACTTTGCGTCCATTTTTCCGGTACCGAATGAAGAACCGAAATGCGAGGAACGTTCCCCATGCGAACAAGATTAAGTTGATCCATGATGAAATGAGCATGAGCCTTGCATTTGCGAGTTTAAGGTGGGCACCAGCTTGAAAGAATTGGATACACTTGCCCTCCCAAGTTAACGGGCGCCATCGGAAGTAAAGACACAGGGCTATGTTCGGCGCCAAAGATTTGGTTGGAGGGCATCAGAGTGCTAAGGGTTGGACCAGCAAAACGGCAGCGGAAACCAAGAGCCTAGCGGGACATAGTGCAAGAAGACTCGAGCCACGTATCATGATAAGCACCTGGAACGTTATGTTATTATAGATATATGAGTGTGTGTTCCCTGTCAATGCTGCCGGCATGTTCCTTCCAAATTGGCCATTTGGCCAACAAAGGATCCCCATCGCGTCCATGGGTCACGCACTCTGAAAGTCGTGAGTTTCCGCCACGGGTCGTTGAGTTGAATACCTGAAAGGAAAGATTATGCAGGGCCAATGTGGAAGCAAACAGAGTGTAACAAATGGGGGACGTGTATGACGGCATTGACAGTGTCAATCAAGGGTACTAGTAGCACTTGAGCATAATAAGTTCTTGCCACGTCGGGTTCCCGCCCGGAAAATGACATGCCTAGTCTCGTTACGCCAACGGTAGACACAGGCACAGAGAAACTTGGTCGGTTGAAGTCCTGAGAGTCACGGTCAACCGTGTAATATGTAGGTTACAACCACTCAAACTTCATCATGCTCCAGACGGTCAGACGAACTGCTCATATCTCGACGCGTCTCCTTCTCAGCATCCCTTCGACGTCGAGCGGATCCCTGGTTGCTTCCAGATACCATGAACACATTGGTTCAACTACCATCGAAGATGCTCCGCCCACGCCCTTGAACCGCCCAAACGAACCTACGCTCCGTATATCAGCCGCGGAAACGCGGTACATTGGAGAGCGATCTGCTCTTAAGCATATTCGCGCGAAACAATCTTACCAAAATGAGTGAGGCTAAGATGAAGGAATACGACAAAGGTGAAGCCGAACTGGGATATAAGTATACCGTTGGCCCCTGGACAGAGGGTGCCGCCGGAATGCTGGGTTGATTCAGCGACCTTCGAGAGACTGGCACGGAATGAGGGAGACGTTGTGCGCTGGATGCCTGCTTTGTAAAGAAAGAGTCAATATCAACACAACCTAGACTCACGAAGATGTGCGTTCCGAGTGCAGCGGGGGTGTGCTCCGCTCTCCGTCCGATTCACATTATGTGACCTGAGGTAGACCGGTGACCGTTCCCTCGTGCTCGTTCCTCGCAGAGGCGTGGTTACGAGCCTAGACCTGAGGTACATAGTGGTGTGCACCCTTCCAACATGATCCGTCAGAATTTGTGTCTCTGAGTATCCCAAGTGAGCAAGTACGAGAATACTTATGTCGACGAAGCTCTAATGTTGCCTGAAACCTGGTAATAGAGTTCCCACTACAACGGTCGAAACTTTGTTTTCTGAAAGCTGATTGGCTGCTCATGTGGAGCCGTTGTGGGCACCTGCAGGGAAAAGAGTTCAAGGGGCATCGCAGAAACGCTCTGATTCCTTCTGATTCAAACCAGAATCAGCAAACTCTTCAACAATTCGAAAGCGAGATAAGATTCTAAACCACCTAAGCGATGTTAGCCAAGACAAGGGGGTGGCGGAACGTGACTGAAGTAACATACGTCGAACTTCTTGTCTTCAGACTTATCCCTTGATTTCCTAGGCATTAAAATACTGGTAAGAGGTTGTCGCAATTGGCGGCGTCGTCGTGTGAGTGGGTTGTCACATTAGCGTGACCAGTTTCGATCACAATACATTCCATTGGACGGAATCATGCTCCAGCTGTTCAGACGAACTGCTCATTTCTCGACGGGTCTGTCGACCCGCTTCTTCTCAGCATCCATTCGACGTCGAGCGGATCCATGGTTACTTCCAAATACCCCTGAACACCTTGCTTCAACTACCATCGAAGATGCTCCGCCCACGCCCTTAAGCCGCCCCAACGAATCTACTGACACGCTTCGAGCGCGTCTCGTATACCAGTCGCGGAAACGCGGTACTTTGGAGAGCGATCTGCTATTAAGCACATTCGCACGAGACAACCTCACCGCGATGAATGAGGTTGAAATGAAGGAATACGACAAGGTGAAGCACAGCCTTTCCACCGCCCCCCTTCACACACTCACTTTCTGACAATCAACCAGCTTCTGGATGAGGCAGACTGGGATATATACTACTGGGCCACTGGACAGAGGGCGCCCCCGGAACGCTGGGCCGATTCAGCGACTCTCGAGAGGCTGGCAGTACATGCACGGAATGAGGGAAAGGTTGTGCGCTGGATGCCTCCTCTGTAAAGAAATATTCCTAGACTCACAAAGATGCGTTCCGAGTGCTGTGACTTGATCATGAGCTTCCAACAGAATTCGTGTAGTGAGTAGTTACGAGAATATGTCTCATGTCGCCTGAACCCTCCTAGTAATAGCAGGAACCGTCGCAATGAAAATCCAAAAACAAAGTACCATTATGCACAGCGCATTAGACAACTAGTAATCTTGGTCAGAAAAACAAGACCCGCTCCAACTATTTCATGCCTCCGACTCAAGACCCCTCCTCCCCCTCCCCGCCCACAACCTTGATTGCATCATCCTCACCATCCACCAAGCTTCTCCCTTCCAACCCAAGTTCTCCAGCCCTCAACTTCTCATCATACCTCCTCAACAGCAGCCTCTCGACCCAGCCATTGGGCGGAAACGCCTTCTCCCACTGATTATGCAGATGGACGCCAAACACCTTGCCGAGGACGCTGTCGAGCCCGCCGCCCTCCTCCACGCCCATGCCCATGGTCCACGTGCCCGCCGACGCGTCGGGCGCGAACGGGTCTGGGAGGCGGTTGTCGAGGCGGCAGGAGCGGCCGTCGGAGAAGCAGAAGGGGAGAATTTTGAAGGCAGGGATGGAGGTCGCGAGGAGGCGGCGGTAGAGCTTGAGGTAGAGAAGGGAGCCCCAGTCGGTGGAGCCTCTGCGCGGCGGCGGGGAGGAGGCCATGATGTGGAAGGCTTCGCAGAGGTAGGGCGAGTGTTGCCGGAAGCGCATGAGGGCGCCGTTGAGTGGTTGGTAGGGTTTGTCTGTTAGAGAATGAGTCGTTGAATGAACCGGAAATGGTCAAATGGACCTACCGTAGCAGTCCCACTGAGTGACAAACTCGTGCTCGAGGAGGGGCGTGAGGTCCCGCGTGAGGAGGGAGTCCATGTCGACCCACACGCCGCCAAAGTTCCAGAGCAGCAGCAAACGGAGGAGGTCGCCGTCGAGCCATGCCTTCTTGTCCTTCAGCCCCAGGAGCTCGCTGCGATGCAGCGCCGTGCCCTTCGCCAGCGTCGGTATATCCACCACCCTGAGCGCAAATGAGTCCGGGAACCTGCTCGCATAGCCCCTCAGAATCACGTTCGTGCTCAGGTCGCCATTCGACCAGATGACAAGCCTCGACGCGCCGATGTCCTGCGTCGCGAAGAACGACTTGATCATCCACTCCTGGCGCTCGCCAAACGGGACGAGGTCCGTCCGCCAGTACGTGTGGAACTGCGTGCGCGCCTCGGGGGGGACCCAGCCGCGCGTTATGCGCGCGAGAACGTCGTCGCGGTGGGCCTGGATCGTGCCCGCAAAGTTGTAGCAGTCGAGCCCCATGGGCATGGGCATGCCCGCCTGGACCTCTGCGTGCCGACGGCCGTAGACGGCGTCGGAGACGTTATACTTGGGGCTCAGGCGCGGCGACGTGAAGCACCCCGCAAGCGGGATGACGGGCTCGATTTCCTGCTTTATCCAGGCGCGGGAGTAGAAGGAGAGCTCGATGTGCGGCTCGTAGCGGACGAGGCCGAGAAGGAGGAGGAAGAGGGTGGCGGGGAGGAGGAGTTTGAGGAAGATGCGGATGGGGTGGGGGCGGAAGAAGGGCGACAGGGAGGTGCAGCAGGCCGGCCAGCGACGGCCCCGGGAACGGTAGGTCGGGGATGGAGGGGGGAGGTATGGTGAGTAGTTTGTGCCGTCGTGCTTGAGGTCGTGACGGTGGTAGTGGTAGTTGTTAATATGGGTTGAGCCTGCGCGGAGACGTGGAGCAGAGGCGGAGGTGTACATGGGCAGCTTTGGGCCACCGAGGGCCATCGTGGGGGACGTGCAGAACGTTGACAAAATCGGTATCGACTCGTGAACAGGTCGTCAGGGTCGTACTGCCATCGCTGTCGTGGCCGAGAGCACTCAGCGGAATCTGAACAACTTTTTTTCACATTCATGTGCCAACTACTACTACTAATCTCCTCGAAAAAAACCCGTCTTGCCACCTCAACCCATCATCGGAACAAATAGATACGTCCCCCGTCGCCCCCAAGTATGATTAGAGGTAGAGGTTCCCAAAAGAACCTTGAGGACAACAGGGAGACAAACGATATACAATAAAACAGTCACAGAAAAAGAAGGAAAAGGATATCGGAAATCGACAGACGATGATGGCTTTGATAGGTTGAAACGATAAGATGGTTTTTTGACGAGTTGATTGTGCCTCTCCGAAAACCTCCTCAAGCAGGGACAGCAGCGCCACGATAGCCGCCTCGAGAAGGCGCCACGGCTCCATTGTAACGAGCTGGCTGTCCATTGCCCTGTTGTCTGTTTGCACCCATCTGCTGCTGTCCCTGTCTCGCCTTCTGTGCTGCATTTCCCTGTTGTTGTGGCTGCTGCTGCTGCTGCTGCTCGTCAGACCCAGCAGGCGCCACATACAGCCCCTTGTCGATAGTCTGCGGAATCGGCTGAATCTCCGTCCCCAACTCCTGCTCAATCTTGTACAGATTGAACCTGTCCTCGTATGTCACCAAATTGATTGCTAGCCCCAAGTGCCCAAATCGCCCCGAGCGGCCAATGCGGTGCAGATACGTCTCGCTGTTCTTCGGAAAGTCAAAGTTGATGACGACGTTGACGGCCTGGATGTCGATGCCGCGGGTGAGGAGGTCGGAGCAGACGAGGTTGCGGCAGACCCCGTTGCGGAAATCGTGGAAGACGCGGTTACGGTGTGATTGCAGCATCTTGGCATGCGAGTAAAAGCACGAGTACCCGAGCTCGGTGATTTTTTTGGCGAGGAGCTCGACTCGATTGGTGGAATTGCAGAAAATAATGGATTGGTTGATTTGAAGCTGCAAACGATGGAGGTTGGTTGGAAAGTTTTTGGAAGACAACAAGTAGCAAACGAACTTTGGAGAAAAGGGTATTAAGGCAGTGAACCTTCTGTCTCTCTTCGACATAGGCATAGTATTGCGTGACACCACGCAGAGTTAGTTCATCCATGAGGTTAATCTCATGAGGCGACTTCATGTGTTTGTCCTGCCATTTCGCGATCAGCACCTGTGAAAGGAAGGAGTAATAAACCACACATGCCTTGAAATCCTTTACAATCATCGGGAACGTCGCACTAAAAAGCATAACCTGGCGAGTCTCGGGCAAATACCCGAGCAGCTGCTCCATCACCGGCGCAAACTCGGGCGAAAGCAGTTTATCCGCCTCGTCCATCACAAACACCGGACACTCGCTCAAATCCGCGACATTCTTCCCTGCGAGGTCCAAAATCCTGCCAGGCGTGCCCACAAGCACATGGACCGTCTCCGCCAGCCGTAAAATATCGTCCTTGAGGGTGGTCCCGCCGGTCGTAACCATGACCTGCAAGCCCATGTGCTTGCCAAGGATCTTGCACACCTGCGCCGTCTGCAGCGCGAGCTCGCGCGTCGGCACGAGGAGGAGCGCCTGGATCTTGTGCCTCGCCACGTCGACCTGCTGCAGGGAGGGGATGACGAATGCGGCGGTCTTGCCGGTGCCGTTCTTTGCGCGGGCGAGGACGTCGCGCTTGGTGAGCGCGATCGGGATGGCCTCTTCTTGGATGGGCGAGGGCTTCTCGAAGCCGGCCTCGAAGATGCCCATGAGGAGCTCCCGCCGGAGGAACATGTCCTCGAACTCGGTACCCTTGGTCGCGGTGACGTCTTCTGTCTGCGGACGGAGGTCTTTTGGTGGGGGGCGTAAACCAGTTTTCCAAGATTCGTTGGTCAATGATGGGCTGGATTTTTTTTTGGTCAATCAGTCGGCATGGAAAAGGGCTTGAGAAGAAAGGGCATACGCGGTTGATGTCGATGGTGCTGTCTGTGCCATGGTTGTGATTGGTTTGATTGATTGGTGGTTGGTGTACTGTACGCGCTGGTGATGGTGGGTTTGTTGTTTCCTTGGTGTCAAGGGATGAGGGGATTGCCTTCTATTTGGTATTTGTGAAGAGGTTGGTCGAGGTAGTTGTGGACGTCGACGATGGGGAGTGAGTGGGCGGTGTTGGAGAAGATTTGTGACACGGTGGTGGTCAGTTGTAAAGTCTACAAAGCGATGCACTGGCACTCCAAAAAAAAGGGATCTCCTCGTTGTTCACACGCCCCCAACAACACACACCGACCAATCTATAGTGCAGAACTTCTGGCGTCGAACACTCCCGCCGGTTCTGACCAGCGCCCACACATGAATGTTAACGTTACCTCCCATGACCAGACGGTTCCTTGACGCCACAGGCGAATACCGCAGCCGATGATGATCAGCGTCCAAATGCAGACAGACGCCAAGGGCCTACTTGTACGCGATGAGAACCGCAGTCAAAGACAAGGCTTGGATGTGTCTTCATACGCACAACCCCGGTTCGCTCAGACATAAACCGTGTACATACCACTATGAATGCGAAACCTGATCGTTTGGATCGCCCTTTTCTTTGGTCAGACTCGCACAAAAATCACCGATGCCCGAGCGCGTTTCAGGATAATTGCGAATACCTTCTAATCCCCACATTGGCGAACGTCGGCATATGCCAAGCGCACTGGCACAAGGTTGTATGCCCCCCAGCGGTGCCACTTCCTCCCGCCGACTGCAAGGAGGAATGGTGCCTTGATATGTGATTTTTTCTTTTTTTCTTCTGATGTTAGAAATTAAATACATAAGAAAAATACTTGTCTTAAAAAATGAATAGAGTGTCCCCCACGTGTCGTTGATGTCGCATCAAATTGAGGGAGTGTCTCCCCTCCTCCAACCTCTTCATTCGAGGTTGGCCGTCTGTTCAGTTCCCCGTCGCTCTTTACCACCTCACGTTCTTTACTATCATCCCATGTTCACCCCACCCCCGTCCCCCCTTCCCTTTCCCAAGCTGAAGCCCCACCTCCATCCCGAGTCCTCCCCCTCTTCCTCATCCGAGCCCACAACCAAGACAAACCGCCGCACGAGCTTCCGCAAACTGCGATGGACTATACTCCTCGTGCCACTCGCCCTCGTCCTCATCACCACCTCGACGCGCTTCGTCGCCCACCCCGCCACCTTTGACACCTTTTCCAATGGCGCATCCGCCTCCTGGGACGCTCTCGTTTCACGGAGCCCCACCTGGACACTGCACAAGCGTCACCCCGCTCCCGTCCCACCGGATTCTTCCCTGAACAATCAGCCTCTCACCTCACTTTTTCCTTCAATTATGTTGTCAACCTCAGGGACACCAACCACGATGACACCTACCACGACGGCGCTGAACAGCCAAGTGGTCCCCACCATCCCGTCAACCGCGCCGCCCCTCCCTACGCCCTTCCCCCAGCCCCTGGATGACCTAACGCAGAACTTTTCCAGCACATCGTGTTTCAACTTCTTCACCAACATGACGAACACTCAGCCGTTCCGATCGTGTCGTCCGCTGTCCCTGCTTCTCCAGAGCTCGTCCGACTTTCTTCAGGTGCGTGATGCCACACTGCCCCTCTCATCATGCGCGTCTGCTTATTTTGTAGGCACAGACAAACCTCACCCTCCTCAACTCCCTCGTATGGGGCACATGCAATACCCTTATCCCCCAATCCCAATGTACCTCCAACATGGCCTGGTTCGCGTCCAAGCTCAAGACAGACTGCGTCGAGGACCTGGCGGACAACAACGCCTACGCCGTCAACACCCTCACAAGTCCGTACATCCTCTCAACCCACATCATTAACCTCAACCCCCCCCCCCTCCATTTGCACAGGTCTACAAGCCTTCAGTCTAATGTACACCGTCGGCTGTCTCCCCGACGCCACAACCAACGCCTACTGCTACCTCAATGCCGTCCGCAACCCGAACCCCTCCGACCTCTTCTTCTACGGCCTCCCCCTCGGCATGCCCGTCCCCCAAAAGAGCATCTCCCTCTGCTCCTCCTGCACCGGCACCATCATGCAGCTCTACGCCGCCGCGCTCAAGGACCCCGCAACGGCCGCCGGCCTCACGGGGCTCCAGCAGACGTATAACGCCGCCGCGGCGCTTGCGGACCAGCAGTGCGGCGCGGCGTATGTCCAGACGGGGCTCGCCGTGAGCAGCGCCGGCGTGTCGGCGGCGCTGGGGAGATGGATGGCCGCACTGCTGCTGCTGATGCTTGCGGGTTGGACGGTGATCTCATGATCTCGCGTGCTTCTTCTTCTTAACTTATTTTGTCCTTTTCTCTGGGTTTTTGCTTTCTTTCTTTCTTTCTTCTGGGTTACAGGGGTGTCTTCTTCTATTTCATGTATTGGTTCGGACATGGGCATTGCGATAATCTTCCAGCCTTGAATGCTGGCCAGAGATCTATCCCATAAGTACTTCACCTTGCACCCCCGTCCATCGCTATCCTTTCCAGCCACATTCATACTTACAATTTGCTTGCTATTTGATGGTGTACTTTAGATAAAAACAAGTGGCCGACGGTATGCTTTCTCTTTGCTCTTCCCTTCTTGCCAAGCACATTTCACATTCGCCGCTATCTTCCATACGTTTTGGAATCTGTACATATGTCGCTATGCTGCATCTTTTGATACTTTCTGGGCTGCTTGGGTATGTACATAAGGGACAATCTGCCTCATGTCAATGGGAGATACTTAAGTACAAGGACGGTTTGTATGTGAGTTCCTCCTCTACTATTTGAAGAGCTTGTTAAGATTATACATTGGTGACCAAGAAATACGGGAGCCAGTTGCAGTATTCCCACGGGGGTACGAAAGTGGCGAGGCCGAAACCCGCAAATTTACATAAGCATCGCTTTTTCAGGGTCAGCAGTACCAAGCTAAGGAGCGAGCTGGTGGTCCTGACGATGTCATACATGTATCGTTCAATATTCCCCAACTAAGATGTGGGCAGCCGCCTTTGATAGATAACACGTCCAAACACGCGAATAGACGCGCGTGTCTGAGTAGATTATTTTCATTCTCTGTTTTTCAAGGCGGCCAGTCCACGCTGCCAATTCTCTCTTTTTCTGACCCGCCCTACCGCATTCCCAGTGCTTGGTGTTTCCTGATTTGTACATCCGATGTTTCCGAATCCGGCTCCCTGGCGCTCCGGCTTTGGCTTTCTCTCCTCTGCCTTCCCTTTCGGCCAACGAGCGCGTCTTTTCGCGTGTCCAAAATATACAACTTATGTGCTCCTGATCACGTGACCCTTCAAAGCTTCATGTGTTCGGATCACACAACCCAAAGGGCTCGAGAGCCAAAACCCCCCCAAACCACCATTTCTTATTTGAACCCTTCCTTTCAGAAGATATCCAGGTTTGACCTTTCCTAGATCTACGGACTCACAGCTTCGAACATCTTATCCTATATTTTTCATTTCTTCATACAATGGCCCCTCACATTATACGAAAAGAAGTGGGGCGGTGTCACATCAGATAAACAGCGAAAAACGGCCTCCACGCACTTATGGCGAATCTACTGGAAACTTCTCTCCGAGAAATGCCAGGTTTTCCTGGAGGGCCGCGTTCCAGGTCTTGCATTGCGATCCAAGGACCAGGGACGTTGGTGCAGGTTGGGCAGATACAGGCAGTAAAACACAACATCTGATACCAAAGAAGACTTTTTTTTCGATAGCGGGGGACACCAAACTCGTGAGATGGCGAGGACCCCGGGCGGTGGCTTCCAGGAGGGAGTATCAGGGCGTGATACGACGCTATCCCTCCTGCGAGCACTCCTCCTGCTTCTTCCCCGACCTCCTTACTCTCACCATTTGGTTCATTCCCCTCCACAGACACCTGGGGGGAGGAGAGGGCGACGCGCGCGGGCTGCCAGGACCCTTTCGAACACTGGCCAACTGAACGGACCCCCAGAGAAAGAATTTCAAGGATGAGCCGCGTTCTTGCGACCCGTCATAGTATTGGGTTTGTTAACTTTCTTCTGTGATCGTATTAATGCACGGCAAGAAGCAGCACATCAATTCACACAACGACAGGGACGTGTCACACGACGCGGAACGTTGTGTACAGGGCGACCATGATCAACCTTCCGCCGGTCCTTACCCGTGACCCCGCTCAATACATCTCATCGTCCTCACCTGAACCCACAAAAAATTAACCAGACTTGGGCTGCGAAGGTTCACATGTTCACAGCTGTGTGACCGCCAATGCGAACGATATTCGGTGCCAGTGAACCCCTGCTTTTGAAACCAGGGAGATCATATTTTGGCTCTACCCCCACACATACCGCACCCGAAACAGGAGCGTCTTGGAGATGGGTGGTAAATTGCAATTTCAATGACAATGATGCTTTGGGCCTATCCCTCTGAGCGCTTCACGCTTCGTGCTGCGCAAAACAAACACGGGGCAGATGAAAACCACCCTGTTCAAGCTTCAAGGTGAGTATCTTGAGACTTTGATCGACCCGTCCCCTACTGAGGACCACCAATTGGTGATCGGCGCCGGGTTAAGTAAAGGAAAAATATCACAATACCCATCACTAAATTGCCACCTTATCTCGCTCCATCGTCCGCCCCTTCTCTTGATCATCCCATGAATTTCACGTATTCTTCCCATCGAAGGCTGACGATACCCGACCTGGTTTCACAACTCGTACCGTACATTAGGAATCGTCCTGGACCCGGTATATAAAAAGGATGAAGATGTGGCGATGTTCGTCATCTCCAGTGAAACAAAGTGTCCCAGTCCTCACTGCCACCCACCACTCGAACCTCGCAAGCCATCGCATGATGCATTTTGGACGCACCGCTGCGACGATCTTCTCCATTACCCTCTTCATTGCGACTTCCCTCGGCCGCCGACCATGCATGGAAATAGGTAGTCCTTGTTGGCCGATGCGACATCCCAATTGTTGTGGTTCCGAGTCAAATAAAAAAAAGGGGTGGTGTTACCAGATTATCCCGCAAGCACCAGGAGTGAGTCGTCCCGTTGATAACGAGCTGTCCACGACTCATTATTATTCTTGAAACATAGCAATGTAAAGTGTAACCCAGTGTCATGGCTGCGGGGTGCGGGGTGCCAGCTTGTCTACCTGGTAAGTTCTAAAGTGACAACTCGTTACTTCACTGTATGTCTTACAAACATATGTGCGACCAGCCCAGAGATGTTGACGTCGATTCACTGGTTTCGCCCATTACTCGGAACGGCTCGCAACCACGGGAGTTATTGCCATTCTGTTGTTGTTGTCAAAGCAATGAACTTGAACAAACACGTCTTGGAAAATTGAGAGAGAAATAAAACTCATTTGTCGAACTCCCTGTCCCCTCCGCGGGTGTTGCATGCAAACCGGTATCACAAGGGGTGAATGAATTTGCTACAGCGGTGGAAAGGACGACAATATACTAGTAGAAGCTGCCCATGCCGATTCTTTTACCCTCCAACGCGTTGAAGCTCGGTGACCCCTCGCCGTGCTCCTTGATCTTAGCATCAGCGGTGACAATTAAGTGAACCATACGCTTGTCTGACATGGGATCGTCAAAAACATCGATGAACGACAGTATATACTATGGACTGAATACAAAATACTCCTAGGTAATTTGGGGGGCTACGGGTCAATGAAGTCTCAGTGGGCCGCCAGCCTGAGAGTCAGACATTGTGGTCACCTCGCGTACGGATACAGCAAGCATGCTTGGTTCTCAACGTTCTGAATCCATAGCTTGGAATATTGACGTCAAGGGACTCTGGAAAGAGTTGATATTACAGTAGAGTACTAGTCAACACATGCCGCGCCGATAGATCGCGCCGACTCGATACCGCCATTCTTGCGGTGCTTACACTGATCATGGCGGGCTGTCTAACGTTGCGAAAACTCGTGCGACGTGTGATGATGGGTGTCTGAAATCCGTGTGACCTTTGAGTGGTTTTCTTTGTTCAATGATGAGTCGAGGTATATAGCATACAGGTATGTTCGCCGAGTACTAGATGCACAAGGTCCAAAGTCCGATGATGTTACGGAAGCTTCTGAGATTCATGCTTGAATAAATATGGAAATGCCCAGTGTGTGCGGGGAGGAGGGGGGACCTAATGAACAATGTGAGAGAACCAGTGTTTCAGACTTGAGACTAGAAGAGCCCAGTTTTGAGAAATGCGAGCCGGGGAAAGGAGCCCGTAGAAAAGAGAGAGGAAATTGTGGCACATACATGCATATTAGCATCAAAAAATCATCTCTAAATTTCGCAGCACATAAATGACTTGGTCCGATTTTAGCCGCCAGGGATCGCGAGTAAAATGACAAAGGCGACGACGATACCAAAAGATCTTGAATCGTCCGGCCGCCTTATACATTAGGCACATTCCCTATGCGTCGCATTCTGAAACGTATTCTTCGACGGCCAAGGCGACCTTCCTGTTCAAAGCCTCCAAAAGGGTTTCGGCCACGCGTGGATCACTCCCGGGTGGGATTAGCCAATGACCGCGGGGTCGGCCCGTAGTTTGAGCCATCACGTACTTGGGGAGGGCTATCTCGAAGAACTTGTGGCATGCCCAGCATGGCGGTTGGTTCATTCCGATGATGCTACCGAAGACGTCCAGGTGAGCTTCTTCGAGGTAGGAGGTCATCTGCAGCTCGGCGTGTAGGATGGGCTCAATAGATTCTCCTTTGCTCCATAGGCTAGATGTAGTGTGGGAGAATGCGGCGGACCTCTGCCGTTCATTGTCGATGTGCTCAACGCCGAGAGTGCTCAAGACGCGACTGACTTCTGCATTGGGGCTGGTGGGCCAGTGGAAGGCCGTCAACGGTGTCTGACGTTCGCTGCGCGTGATCCAGCTAATGGAAATCCCGCCTTCGTCAAGAATGAACCTCCACAGGCCCGCGGCCCCCAGGATCTGCTTCATGCATTTGATGCCCTCCGTTGAGAACTCCATGCATCCGATGCTATAGTCGGCCACGGCCAGGATGCGTCTCATGACATTACTTATGAACATGGCTAGAGAAATTCGTCGAGGAAACCTGTGTAAGCGCGATGACCGATGGGTGTCCAGGCTATATAGGCCAAGAATTGATCAGACTAACCATCAAAAAGGTCCAGGCCGATCTCTCCCCGGCGTGCGTATGTGAAGAAGGTGGACCTGACGACTAGAACGCATTTGTTCAGTACGACCTTCATGTGGATGTACCGACCCTCCAAAGTCGCAGATTCCGGTAACGGTTCATAGTACATGAGCTCGCGGACGATTTGCACGAGAAGCTTTGTCGGGGTCTCTGCACGTTCCCGGGCTACGCGAGCGAACCACCCGGACTGCTCGCCATCGGGATACTTCGTCAGCCAGACCTGCACCAACTCCTCAAATCGATAAAACGTCTGCCGCGGGTCGTTCCCCTCGACCGTGCCTATCAGCGCTGATTTCCGATGGAACGCGGGGTATACATTCTCCGCGAGCATCCATAGGAAGTAGTTGTATGTCTTGAGAGGGTTGTATCCGTTGTCGGGGTTTGTCAGGTCCTCGAATATCACTCGTCGTAGAGTGCTTAGAAATATCGCGACCGTTTTCTTGTCGTCTTTAGTTGGAGGCGCCGCGCCACCTTTGGCCAGATGGAGAACGATGCAGCCCGCGGTGGTCGACACGGCGGCTGCGATGTCGTGGTAGGCGGGGGAGACATTGCCCTCGAGACAGAGCGTGAACCAGTTCAGGACGTGGACCGTGGGGCCGTGGCCTTTGATGTCGATGTCATGTTTGGAGGGAAGCGCCTTGCCGAGTTCCTCCAATATGCGAAGGCCAATGAGAATATTCAGTTGTGTTGCGTCAGAAACGGTCGGTTCTGTGAGGTGACCATTTAGTGGGGGAGCTTCCATCAAGATGGGTCTTGCAGGTGGCTCATGGAGAGCGAAAGTGCTGGGTTAATGCTCGATGCTGTTGAGAATGGTGTAGATTTTCAACCTCCGTTCTGTATCACCCGAATATTAGCCGTCGGCAGCGAAGTGCGCGGAGCTTGACATACCGCGAACTCCGAGCTAGGGTTTTCCTATGGCCGTCAAGATGGTTTTCTTTGCAGGAATTGAAGAGGTTCAATTGCGGGTGGAACCGCGTTCGACCTTGTTCTGTCATCGCGATAAATGGAGGCATGCATATCACCCACACCGGCCCAAATCTGCTGCCAGCATGGACTCGTGCACCATTGCGTCTTGATTGATGCCAGGATCGTGACGTTCCTGATCCTTCCTGACCGTTGATGCAACCTTGATGGGGCGATGTGCGTGAGTATGGAGTACTACGTACGCGTCACCCGGATTGATTTATTCGCATTCTCACTAGCCACCGTGAGTCCCGCGTAGAGAAGGCGTACATCCAGTCGTTGAGCGTTGGCTCTAGGAAGTCTTGGTGTCCGGCAGAACGGTAGACCAGATTGTGATATGTGATGGAATTTGGGATAGGATCGACCAGGTCTTCTCCTTATAGCAAATCGAAAGAAATCTGGTTCATGCATTGACTGAGTGGGAACCCGCATTTGGACGTACAGTTGTCCACGTGGTTTAACGTTACGTCATCAAGTTGCGCTCACATCGGATCCACCGCTGGACGACACAGCGCCGTAGTGCGCCACTTCATCTCAGGTAGCTGGTCTACAATACTCCTTGGTCGATCTTCGAGTTTGCCACATCCCTGAAATTTACGACGTTCGAAGGATCGCCCTTGCCTCACCATGGCTCCTCGTCTTCAAGTCTTAGCCGGCACGTCCCTAGATGCTCTGCATCCCATCACTTCATTGGTTAACGCGAACGAGCCATATACACTTGCCTCAGATCTTTTTGAAGGAGAGGTTGTAGTCAATATCAAAGGGCTGATCAATCCAGTTACCTTAGAGGCCAAAGAACCAGAATATTTCTCTCGACCGGATCGGCAGGGGATTACATGGAGTATTCAGGTTCGAGGTGGGCTCACCCATAGCCTTGTTATCTTTCAGGGTTGAGTCGGAAACCATTGCAGGCAGGTTCTTGGTTCCACACTCTGCAGACGACATATTGTTCGGCAACATCTTTGAGCGACCGTTGAATCTGCCATGGGGCTCAGGTGCCGCATTCAAATTTATGCAGTGAGTTCTCCATCATGTGTTAATGAGTAGGGGCTAAATCTCGCCCGGCAATGAAGGTACATAGACCCGACCCTTGAACATGATTTGACATCTCCCACCAAGCCGTGGGCTCTCTCGCCACTCATCGCAACCATGCCTCATCTTATGCACACTCGCCTCCCGATTGCGAAAGATGATCACTGCGGGGAATTGAGCCATCTCCCTACATATAAGACTTCAGGGTCGGAGGATAATACGACGGCCCTTTCCAAATTCCCCCCTTCCTATTCGATCATGGACGACACCTCCCAACTGCACTTGACTTTGAAAAGCACAGATTCCTCAATTAGTTCAGGATCCGACACCCCCTCGTCTTCAGCTTCCTCTACCCTATCTACTTTTTCATACATGGGTGGGTCGGCTGAACTGAAACCTCGGTCCAGCATGAATAGTCTTCTGGAAGAAAGCAAGGCGCTGAGACGAGCCAAAAGAAAGAAGCCAAAAATGCCAAGTTTTGCGAATGCAAGCCAACGTCGGTCATATTTCAGCAAAAGTGCTCACCGAGAGGCTGTACAACTTGGACCCGAGGTGAATCTGTCGTAACGACTTGATCGCCAATTGAACATCTTTCGATTTGCCCAGGATGTGATTACGACGGATTTCTGCTACGGCTTTTTGGAATTCAACCCGACGTTGGCGTTACGGCTGCCTGGAGGGCTGACATTTGACCTCATGAAGTATTGGGATGGGCAGCCTGTAAGGTTTGTGTGTTGTGAGAGAAAGGAATCGAGGGATGAAGGAGAAGATCCCTGGGGAAGGATCTTTTGGTGCGTTTCCATCGAGATCGACGAGGATGTTGGTAGCCAGTCCAAGTAGCAGCTATAATACGGCGACGTCATGAGGGGCTTGGCTTACGATCGGCGGAGATTCAGAAAACGAACACAATGTTAACTTTGTATCCACGACACCCGCGAGGCTGTACTGCTACTTAGCCGCCGCCTGGCATCTGCCCACAATGGACCAACGCCTACGAGCGCACTCCGTTTTGCCAATACAACCTCAACAGGTGAGCCCAAACTCATAGCCGCCATCATCATTGGCTGTCAACAACGACATAGTCACGCGCTAGCACCCTTCTCCAAAAATTTTCTCATCTTCGACTACGACTGCCATTGTCTACGAGGAAATTAAAGGATGCCAGGGACATTGGCCACCCGTATTCGAGCCACTTCCACTCGATGGCTGGCGTCAAGCCGTACATGTCCCAGCCCCTGCTCGGGCTGGCAAATGTGAGGGTGGAGTCGTCCAGCGCCGAGGGTGACGATGGGTACTCGCAGAGCTCTCCCTCTGCGAGCGAGTGGAGGAGGTCGTCGGGGGAGACGCCCTCTCCTCGTCTTACGACCCGGGACACCAAACCTCCCATTGGCCAGGCGGACATCATGCCTACCCAGCTTAATATTGACTGCTTACCCGCTAACACTGACACACATTCACCGCCACACTTCCTCCGCACTTTTGATCAACCTTCAACTGCTGAAAATCGAAGACCAACAACACCCACAATCGTTATCACAAACGAATCCTCAAACGCACCGTCATCCGAACCCCCACATTCCAGTAATGACAAGCTCTCAAGGAGCACGACACCCATAACAACCCTTTCGCCAGTCCAGACGTTAGTCCGGAAGCTATCACGAAAACGATTGGAGGGTAATGTTGACACTGACGGTCTGGCCCAAACTCTACCCACACCCTCCCCCGCTTCATCAGCTCCTGTTCTCACAAGACCAGCCATGGCGACATCCAATACATATCCTCCCATGTCTAGACCGGTTGAACCCCCGCACAGCACGTTCCCTCTTGTTAGACATGACACCGTTCCGCCACCTCGTCTCACCCTCCCAACGTACTCGCACCGCTTTAGCCTGATCCTGAGCGATGGTACTTCGGCGCGTTTCTCCCCAAGCGTCGTCGTTCGCCCGCCTTCCCACCCATTCTTGACTCTCCCCACACTCCCGACGGTTACTCCAGCCTCGCCAGCCTCATCGAGGGAGGGCTTGACGGGTTTGCAAAACATGCCGGAGCTTCCTCAAAGTGGTTCAGACCCAGTTGACGAAGACGGCGATGGGGATGTAGAAGGGGAGACTGAAATCGATGATGACGAGAGGGATGGGAACAGCAGCACTCTTATTGTCAGCGACGACAGAAGTAGGCGCCCAAGCATAAGCAGTATCGAAAGTGGCTGTCTTCGCCCTGAATCCTCCACATCCCGGTCTCGTACTTCTTGGTCATCTGACCAAGAAGCCTACTTTACTCCACTCCCTG
Source organism: Entoloma clypeatum (assembly GCA_963565915.1). Classification (NCBI taxonomy): domain Eukaryota; kingdom Fungi; phylum Basidiomycota; class Agaricomycetes; order Agaricales; family Entolomataceae; genus Entoloma; species Entoloma clypeatum. The sequence continues at coordinate 4,275,788 of OY751486.1, read as the reverse complement.
GGCCTGATACCTCCCGGATAGACCTCTCTTTCGTCAACAAAAATCTGCCCTCCCCGAGTGACCGCAAAGGCAAGGCCAAGGCCACTTATGCTCATGAAGGAGGCCATGATGACTATCGCACGCCCACTTGTGCTGCTCCCTATAGGGATTACTTTAACTCTCAGGGGCAGCACCGAGAGCACGAAGTAGGGAGGACCAGGGTCCCCTCGCGTGAGGATAGCCTCGGCAACTCACTACCTCGCACACCCAAGTCCGACGATACACTATCGCAGAGGCTTCCCCTACCGTCGCGGGTCTCTATGCGGGGGGACCTCTTCACGGCTTTGCAGCCAGCCGCCCGTCCGGGCATTTACAAACATGCGTCAAGGAGTATGATTGATTTCCATGCTATCGAGACCAAAGAGCGAGTGGAGCAGATTATCAGAGAGGAAGTGCAGGCGGCAGCAGGGGAAGAGAAGCGGTGGAGTGCGAAGCATCAGCGTATTGTCGACGAGCCCGGGACCCTTGTGAAGGAGAACGGGGAAGGAGAAGTACCGGTAAACGAGGCGGAAGCTGCCCCTGTCGCTGGGGACAGGCCATCAAAAAGGATGAGCAGAGTACCGTCCTATGAACCGCTTGGCCATGCTCTGCGGCGGCGGCGGTCAATGCCTACCTTCACGGAGGCCTCGGATCCACCACCTTACCCGTCCTTCTCGCGTATAGCAGGGCTGCGAACCGACTTACAGATACAGCCACGAGACGACGAGGGGCGTGAGCGCTTGCCAGAGTACAGCAATCACATCTATATACGGGCTGTGATCCCGCGGAAGATGGAGTTCGTGGCGGCCGGGGTGCAGGCGAAGGATCGCAAGTGGAAGAGGGTGCTGTGTGTCCTTGAGGGGACAGCATTAAAAATTTATCGACCACCCGGTGCGACGGGTGTTTCGGCTATCGGGGAATGGTGGGAGCGGAGGGTAGGTGTAGGGGACGTTACCGATTCATATGCGGCAGGAACAGTCAGGAAGGAGGGTGGTGTTACTGGTGGTTGTGGTGGTAGTGGTGGAAGAAAGATGAAGCTGGACGATGCGGATGGGCACGAAGGACCGGGTCAGACTGATTTGGTCCTAGGGTTACCTAGCCGCTCCGCGACGCCGAATTCATCTCGACAATCGGTGACAAACCAAGCGTCGACCTCTTCCCGGTTCCACTTTAATATGCTACGGCCGTCCCGCACGCATACCCGTTCGATAAGTGATGCACAAGCTTGCCCACCACCACGATTGCAGACGCCACGTCCTTCGCTAAATATACCGACGTCATCGGATGGAGATCCCCCTTCGTCCCCGAGCTCTCGGTCGAGGACGCCGGAAGCAGGTATGATGTTGGACATTCCGAGCGCGTCGTTTGCTTCTTCCGGATCTACGGCTGTTTCATCGGCGCGATCGAAAGGCAGCGCTGCATGCAAAGAACCCGATCCGCGTGATTTGATTAGGACGTATACAATGCAACACGCGGAGAGTGGGCTTGGGAACGATTACCTGAAGAGGAAGAACGTTATCCGGGTGAGAGTGGAGGGAGAGCAGTTCTTGCTGCAAGCGAAGGATACTGCGGACGTTGTCGCTTGGATCGAGGTTGGTTAGCGCTGTCTTTAGCTATTAGGTCAACGCTCATTGTCTGTCAGGCTCTGCAAGCTTCTGCCAATATTGCCTTGGATCTGGACGAACGACCGATGCCAAAGGGCCCACTCTTCCCCAGGAGAAGGAGAGGAAGACCGAGACGACCTGCGACGACGACTACTGACGTTGAACCTCCAGGAAGGACGACTCTGCTGGGACACGCAGCTGCTAGTCTTATGATGGTTACTGATGGATTTATGTGACAATCTACTAATTTATTGAAGTATTGCATCCGCTAAGTTACACTGAATTGAAAAATTTTGATCTTCGGTTCCCACGCTCCGAAGTTTGCCGGTTTTGGAGTGGCTTGTCAACAAGGCAGTGGCAGTCGTTATCACCACCATCGACACCAATAACTTGTCTCTCCCCCTCCCCCACCTCCCTCTCTCTCCTCGCCGCTTTCTGCTGCAGCAGCCACGGCCATCCCCCCGCCTTTACTCACTCACACTCCCTCTTTTACTTCCTCGTCTTCTTTCTGCTCTTTCACTCCCCCCCCCCCGCCCTTTTTGGCCACTTGACGGATACCTCGCATCTGACGCACAAGATATCTTTTCTCGGGCGGAACCAGCTCTTTTGAAGGACACCTCATGGCAGAATCAACAACAGAGATCGATCTTGACTCGGTGATTGACAGGTTGTTGGAAGGTGAGCTGGCACACCCCATCCACGAGAACGGCAGGGAGAGGTGGTGTGGGCCCGCCCGCGGTCCATCGGAGCGGTGGAAGCGGGAAACCCCTAGCTCAATGGCGGGCGGACACGTCGCTAGCGTTGCTTTGGCGATACAGAACACATGGCTAGGCGGGGCGTGTGAGTCGTCGACGTCCAAGCCGCCAACGTTCCACAGCCAGAAAATGGACATTGCGGGCACAATCCAAACATGTCCAAAACACTTCTATTGCATCCCATCGGTGTTGGGTGTTCCTCTCCTTCGCCACCCCCTTCATTCATCAGTCGATGACAAAGCATCTTTTTCTGACCTTCATTCAACCTAGTTCGCGGCAACCGACCGGGAAAACCAGTGCAGCTCCAAGAATACGAAATCAAATATCTATGCACAAAAGCAAGGGAAATCTTCATCAACCAGCCAATTTTACTCGAGTTGGAGGCTCCCATTAAGATATGCGGTTCGTCGCCAACTTCCTTCCTTTTCTGCGACCAAACCTCACCATCATCATCTAGGTGATATACACGGCCAATACTACGACCTTCTTCGACTTTTTGAATATGGCGGTTTCCCACCCGAAGCAAACTACCTTTTCCTTGGCGACTATGTAGACCGAGGGAAACAATCGCTCGAGACCATCTGCCTTCTCCTTGCCTACAAGATCAAATACCCCGAAAATTTCTTCGTCTTGCGCGGTAATCACGAATGTGCGAGTATCAACAGGATATACGGTTTTTATGACGAATGTGCGGATGATCATTTCGCGGCCAAAGAAGGGCCATCTAACATGCCTGGTGTTCACAGGTAAACGCCGATACAACATCAAGCTCTGGAAAACCTTCACGGACTGCTTCAACTGCTTGCCAATTGCCGCAATCATTGACGAGAAGATTTTTACGATGCATGGAGGTCTGAGCCCCGATCTGCAATCCATGGAGCAGATACGGAGAGTCATGCGTCCGACGGATGTTCCAGATACGGGTGAGTTGCAAACGCACCCGCATCGCTCCGTCGGCGGTACGTTGACCCTATTTAGGCCTACTCTGTGATCTTCTGTGGTCAGACCCCGACAAAGACATCACTGGCTGGTCAGAGAATGACAGAGGAGTGTCGTTTACATTCGGCCCTGACGTGGTGTCACGGTTCCTACAAAAACACGACATGGATCTGATCTGTCGAGCCCATCAGGTATGGATCTTTCTCCACGTGTGGCTGGCCGGAATGAAGGCATTATGCATTTTTGCATCGTCGTGTCTAGAGTCTGGAACTCACGAACTAATGATGGTCTTTCTTTTCGTAGGTTGTAGAAGATGGCTACGAATTTTTTGCCAAACGGCATCTCGTGACACTATTCTCGGCGCCGAATTACTGCGGGGAATTCGATAATGCGGGGGCGATGATGAGTGTAGACGAGACGTTGCTGTGTTCATTTCAAGTAGGTGTCCATTGTTCGTTATCTGAAGTCGGGAGCTCACGCTTTACCCCCCCTTGAAAAGATTTTAAAACCAGCAGAGAAAAAGGCTAAATATCCGTATGGAGGGATGAATGTGGGACGCCCAGTGACACCGCCACGCAAGCAGAAGAAAAAAGACGGCAAGATGGGTTAAATACCAATGGACCATCGGTTCTTGTTCCCCATCGTGCCGAGCTTCATTTCTTCTCATCTTTCTCTAAACCCATCTCTCCATTCCGATTTCTCTTGTTGTTTTTGTCTTTCATTCTTTTAATTATTCGTTGACGATCGCGGTTTCTTCTCTGCGAGTATCATATGGTAATCTAGCATATGATGGGGCATGGGCATACATGCTCGGCGGGGTCCTTGCAGTGGGGGTATGGGGAAGTCCTGGTGTAGGTTATGTTGATGAAAAGGTCCACCAATACATAGGGCTTGGGTGGGTAGGGAGAGATAGGACTTGGATGGGGAGGGGGGCTCGAGCAAGAAGTGCGCTATCTGCAAGGATGTCGAAATGTCGAAAAATACATGGACCTTGGTCCCCTGCAACACACAGATCGGTCTACATCTTCTTCATGTTCAGTACATGCTCTCCCCGTCGCCCATACCTTATTTGCATCGGTATAACTTCTGATCTGTAGCACTGGAACTCTCCTTAATCTTCTCAGACCCCCCAAGACCATATGCATTTATCTCTTGCTTTTTGCGAGAAATCGAGTTCCCCCCAGTTCAACTTCCCTAGTTCCTACAAGTTCCTCTCTATATAGACTCATTTTACATTTACCTTGTCGCATACTTGGGACGTATACAACGATTGAGACTCTTCCCTGTAACATAGTCCGTCTTGTCGAATTGGTTTGTGATTCTTATCTTGTTTGGGGCGAGGAAATGCCTGTGTATGAGGACCCAGAATATCAATATGATACCGATGGACCAGGCAGTATACTGCATCGCGAGGAGGGAGCTCCGCTCGGCGCGGCGTCGACATCGATCGATACAGATGTACGGGCACGGTAATACTTAGGCACGACCACTGTTGGTACCACTAGTATCTCGCGTGCCAGACAGAAGTCGATAAGAGATCCATCGTCATAGAACCTGGGCTAGGTGCGTCAGATAGCGCATAACCCGACCAATCTCGCCCCAGTCAGACAGATGCCTTGTACTTGCAGAAGCACAGGATCCTGTTTTTTCCAGACATTTCAAACCGTGATTTCGCGGAAGCCATCGGGCATGCCGACAGATATATATGAATTGAGGTCACCAAGGCTCAATTCATGCTGGGTGACCCTAACAGGTGTTCGGTAGTGTTGACGCAGATGGACGGCTCCAGTGCCGGTCTGAAATTTATTCCAGGATCTGATGGCAGAAAGTAGAGCCAGGATGATTTTCAGGTAGATTGAAAGTTTTGCCGGCGGGAACGGATTCCTGGATATAAACAAGTTTACGAAATAAATTATGAAATACAGGAGCGTAAGTTGAAATTCTTCCATGAAATTCAAAAAAAAAAAGGAGCGTATTAGGATGTTGGATGAAGCAGCGTGGTCGATAGTGAGATAACCTCCAACTCGAAGGGGCGTTGAGCGAAACCAAGAGGTTGCTTTACTGGGACGCCTTTTCATAGTCGAGCTTGAGATCATGTGTGATTCCAGCTTGGTGGGCAGCAGCGTCACTGATTTGGTTCAGCGCGTCTTCGCCGTCGAAGAGAGCAGCCGTTTCCTCGAGAGTGCGCTGCTTAGTCTCAATGACAACTATGAAAAGGGAGAGGACGTTGAGACTATGTGCTGAAGCAAGAGAAGGGTTACGTACAGAAGAAGAGGAAAACGGCCTCAAAGCAGAGCCAGCAACAGTAAACGATATAGTACTTCCATTTGAGCTTATCTGGGAAAATGCGGGTAAGGGATTATACACGACGAGGATGGAGGAGCACGTACCGAGGGCGATCGGGTTGGTATACTGGTTGAAAACAAGGGACAGCGAGATGGCAAAGTTGAAGATGTTAAAGCCTTTGGCACGGAGATGGTAGGGAAGAATCTCCAGAGTATACGAGACGATGAGAGGTGTGAAGGCAAGACTAGGAGAACATAGTCAAATCCTGAGCGATGCCAGTAAGGGAAGGATGAACATACTCATAAGCCGCGTAGTACAGAAAAATGAAGGCAATGACCGCATGAGCTGCTCCGGTCGATCCATCGGTCGCGAACTTGGCGGAGCAAGCTGTTTGCAGGGTGAAGAAGATAATCATGCCAATGACAGAGGTCATGAATAGCACACGGCGACCAATGCGCTCCACCATGAAGGAGGCCATGAGAGCCCAAGCTAAGTTCCAGATCTGGAGAATACCATTGATGAGGAGCTGCGTAGTGGGGTTGGTGATGCCAATGCCGTCGAACACTTTGTTTAAGTAGTAAGAGACGAGACCGTTACCGGACCACTGAGAGAAGAATGCGATGGCAATGATGATGCGGAGTCGCTTTCTATTGCCGGGGCTAGTGAAGAGGGATTTCCAGCCAACATTTGCGGAAACTAGAAAAAAGAATTTCAAAACTGCATGACATTTCAAGGGGGTATTTTTTTTACCGGTGCGGTCGAATTCGATTGCAGCTCTGATTTCTTCAAATTCATACTGAACGAGAGGATCATTGCTGTAAAGCGAAGAGTCATTGTCCATGGATGTCAATGAATAAGCCGTTCTTACCGATTGCCGTCAGCATGGTAGTAGGCCAATGTGTTCAAGGCTTCCTCCTCACGGCCCTTACTAACCAGGAAACGAGGAGATTCGGGACAGATGAAGACCAGAGTGACTTGGAGAATGGAAGGTAGAGCTTGAAGGGCAGAGGGAATGCGCCATGCCCAGGTGGAGTTGATTTTGAATGTACCAAAAGTAGTCCAGGCCGCGCTAAGGGATCAACTTAAGGAAGAAGCAAGGACCAGCCAAGGAAAGACGTACATGATGGCACCAGAGTACCACAACGAGTTGTATGCGGAGGTTAGAGGGGCGCGGTGAGGAGGGTAGGATAGTTCAGTGACCAACATAGGAGCAGCGTTAGCTGTCAGTAAATGAATGGAATGTAGCATTGATTACTTCGCGAAGCACGAAGCACTTACCAGCAAAGGTGAGGCCAAAACCGATCAAGAAACTGTTGCGAAGCTTTGGTCAAAACCCCCCAAGGAAGTGGACGAAAAAGAGAACACACCGGGCGCCGATAAACATCCCGACGGATTGTGAAGCTGTTTGGACGGTGGTGGCGATGCACATGATAAATGCACCGAAGATGATCGTTGGGCGACGTCCCAAACCATCCGACATATAGGGCGCAAAGGGGTATGCAGCAAGCGAGCCAATATTCTGTGTCGCCTTGAACGTGAATAGGGAGAAGAGACCAAGAAGGTACTAACCTGAATGCAGTTCAGCAAGCCGAGTTTGCCACCAGTTGGGTTGTTAAAATAAGCCTTCCATTGGGTCAGGCTCTGTAGACCATTCATCATACTTCCATCATAACCGTTCGTAGAGGAAGTGATGAGCCTTCATATAAAGGTAGGTGTCACATCAGAACAGACGACGAAGAGACTACATACAACAAGACGATCCAAGCATTGAGAGCTATGATTCTAGAATGAGAAGCCACATGTCAAGAACATAGGATCATAATACATGGAAGGACTCGATTACGCACCTCCTGTTGGTGTACCATTTCCGTTTGGGATCCAGAAGATGGCCATACCCCGTTTGTCCTCCATAGCCAACGGCGTCACTAGCCATTATATCAAATGACTGTTAGAGGGCAAGAAATGGGATGAGGGCGCTCCCTGAGGAAGGCGGAGGCTTTATATGTAGCATTCTGTGGGATGGTGATGGAATTTTTTCCATAGGCACACCGTCCTCCACAAAACTATCATGGTCCATGTCCCTGTGATGTGTATTAGCAGTTTCCTTTTCGGGAGGTTCTATCATGCCATCATCCGCTGTTTCATAGTTGGCCTTGTATTTTTCCTCCCTGGCACGCCTGCCCTTTCCCTCTGAAACTTACCAATATCCTGGTAGATAGCACCCTACATGCCAGATTTGGTCACCCAGAAGTCCGAGGCGTCTGAACACCTTCCTCCTTTACTTAGTGTCTATTTCGACAAAGTTTACCCACGTTGAAAAGATTCAGGAATGTCTGCACCTTCCAAATGATCCCCGTTTTCACCAGAGCTCTTCTGTTTTGTCTCATTGAATGTCAACTTAGTTGTTGCCGCCCAAATTTTCAGACTCTCACCTGGCCAGCCAGGTGACCTGACCTCTTGATGTGTCTGCGCCGCATCGCCGCACCGGGCAGGACCCATGAGAGCACTGAGTTTCAGGAGAACCTTCGAAACCGGGTGTCCGGGTCAGGGATCCTTTTTTTCCCGGCTGAGGAGCCAAGGAACTTCAGGGAGGCCCTTTCTGTACCGAGGACCCGCCTGCATCATATTTGCTCTGACGATAAGAACTTGAGGTAGATGCGCAGCCTGATATCAATGACATTCAAACACCAATCCAGTTTTTCGTCTTCGGCAAAGAAAACGAAACGACGACAATTGTGGCTGCTTTCAGCGTTTCAGCATCAGGAAACGAGTTCGATTCTCTATATTATGAGAAGTCAGACAGAATGATGGTAGGAACATGATATTACGGGCAAAGGTAACATCCACTTTAACGAGTGTGTCGGAGCCCTAAAAGCGCTTCAGTAAGTCACTTGCGGATGCGTCAGGACTCGTCCGATCTTCGGAGCCTCCTCCGGTATCGGGTGCCTCGGCAGGAGGTGTCAGATCACTAGATTCTATCTGCGTCGACTGCCTCCTCCTGCCAAATGGAACGCCCCAACTACTTGCCAAGCTCGCCAGTGTTCTGGTGGCAGTCATCGCCGTCGTAGTCGGTCGTGCTGTATCTCTTCCATGAGTCTGAGTTGCGGAACTAGCGGCGAGTGGTGAAGTCTTTGGGATGTGATATGAGGTAGTCCTTCTCCGGTTGGCAAGATTCACGATCCCATCAGATATAGATCCATCAGGAGACGGCGTGCTAGACAGCCCAAAAGGATTCCCATCTCCCGAAGACGGTGGAGAAGATACCAAGAATGGCTGTTCTGTCAGCGCAGTTGTAGGCGCAGCTTTAGCCATCGGTGAACTCGTTCCGGGATTCCCCAGTGCCGGCAGTCTGTTGATGGAGAATCTTGATGTTGTAGAGATACGTGACGCCCGAGATCCTGGCCGTAGCGGGGAGGGAAGGCCGGGAAGATGCTGGGTTACCGACTCATGATGTGTAGGTGGTGGCAGGGGTGGAGATATTGTGGGCGATGGTATCTTTGTCGGCGATTGAGGCACGGGCTCCAAGTGGCTTTCGGGAGTTGCCTGAGCAAGTAGCCTCGAAAGTGATGATGGTCGAGCAGTGGGTGATGAGTTCGACCGAGAGCGCACGGGGAAGAGAGCGGAATTTGGCGGATGGGTGACACGGAAAGATTCCTCGACTTCAGCCTCAGGAGGGCCCGGCGGGAGCGTTGGTGAGCTGAGACTTAGAATGGATTCTTTTGGTTCTCTATCATTAGATGCCTTCCTCGACGAGGTTCTTCTTCTGTTATGGCTGGGTTGTGTCCAATCCTCGACCTCGAGCATGTAATATTTCACACCCTCGCCAAGACCATATGGGTTACTAGTCGGGTCCTGGACACCGAGATACATATGTCAATCCAAGATTTTTTGAGAGGAGGTAAACCATACCTGATGGTTAACGACACGTTCGGTTATCGAAGTGATTCTAGCCACAATCCATTCACGAGTCTTCAGCTGCTCGGCAAGGTGATCATTGGCTTGAAGGAAATAGTGAGGAAAAGATACTGTGGGGGAGGGGGGTAAAATCTCCAAGAGTGAGCGCTCGCCTTCTCGCTTTTTTGTCAAGTCTTACCGTTGAACGCGGCCCACGGTTTGGATATAGAATTTCGTGTTGGCAAGAAAAGAGCTAGATCTCCTTTCGCGAAGTTCCTGAACGATATCTTCCCCTTTGCACGTTCACGATACTCCTTGCATTGCTTTTGCCATTTCCGGATGACTGATCCTGTTTTAGTGATCGCCTCAAGGAAGTGGTCATGATCGAACGCCCGAAGGCTGTCAAGTGCACTGGCCGGATCTGAAGGATCGATGGGCAAAGGCTCGTCTGGTTGTCCAATGATGCTATGTCGCATTCCAGCCGAAAACATTGAGTCTGCAAGACCTGCACCCGTTTGCTTGGATGAGGACGGATGGACATTCATCAACTGTATGGAAGCCAACGCCTTCATATGTGAATTTCGGAAATTGATTGAAACATCTAACAGCTGCGCGACCAGTCGGCGAGCATCTTCTAGTTGCTGCTCGAAGTCAGATCGAGAAGCCTGCCCGACTTTCAGATCGTCCCTTATTAAACGTTCGACATGGCGAGCCTCGCGAAGCTCATGCTCTACGCGTTGCAGCTCCTGACGAAGTCCGCTCGCGTCAGCATTTGCAATTTCCACTTCCGCTCGTAGGTCCTTGAGTTGGCGATCCGTGTCCTCCTGCACAACTTTGAGTTCAAAGAATTGGCGCTCTAGGACAGCGCGGTCACCGTCGGCCTCAGCGATGTGGTCACGGATAATTCGATCGTGTTCTGATGCTTGAGCACGAAGAAGACGATCTTTCTCCGCGCTGGCTTCTTTTAGAGCTACTGAGACCCAAGCGCTCTCGGAACGGGCTGCCTGAATCTGTGCTTCCAAGTCCTCACCACGTGCACGCGCGTCCTCGAGGTTACGCAAATTGACAGCCTGTTCTTCAAGCAGTTTATTGATCTTTTCTGCATTCCGGGCCTCGAGGGTCTTCACATCCTCGACATCCGCCTGCACCTGAGCCAACTCCTGACGCAAATTCTCTGCCACGCGTGACTGCTCTGTAGCATCAGTAAGGGCTTGGGCAAGTTCCAATCGTTGATGTTCAATATCTTTTTGCAGGTCGGCATTGCGCTGCTCCACGATGCGACGCACTGTAAGCTCGCTTTCCAATTGGGCGCGGACCTGATACAACTCTCTTTCTAAGCGGCCAGCACGGTCTCTCTCATCGGCCGCAGATGAGTTGGCATCTTGGCACGTCGTTCTGAGTTTATGAATCTCGCTCTGAAGCGACGTCCGCTCTGCTTGGAACGAGGATTCTTGTTGCGTCTTCGCTTGTTGCACCACTCGCAGCTGTGCGAGGACATCGTGACATTCTCGCTCTTCAGCTTCTATTGCTACACAGGCGTGTTAACTAGCGTAGGCAAAGGTGACCGCGGAGAAACTCACAACGCCTGCGAGAGTTCGAAATACGAGAAGCAGAAAGTACTGAACCAGTAATTAGCCTGGGTAAGACGGGGACTGGTCATAGATCGAGGCGTACATGATTTTTCAGCGATACGGTCAAAACCAGCTTCCAAACTATCCATCTTCGCGATGAGCTTGTCAAAAGACGCGCGACATTCTCTGACTGCCGACAGAGCCGCAGCATCACCACCCGACTGCGAAAATTGTTCAAGATCATCTAGCACCCGGAGAAGACCTAAATACATTCGTCTTATAAACCGGTATGCACTGGAGAAAGTGTGAAGGAAAGTTGTCACCATCCACGTCTTCACGTTCCAGAGAGTATGATGCGTCCGGATGTCCAGACGGCGAAAAATCTATGATCGGAACGGGATCATCCATTCCACGGGTCTCAAAGGGCAGCTGTCCATGGAGCTCGCTTCGGTAGAGTTGACGTCGCTTACGCTCACTGGCCCTGCATATCGTCACAGACGTGAGTTTCAAGACATAATCCCGTGATATGGGACTTACGAAAACTTGGCCATGACCTCGAGGATATTCTGCGCTCGCTGATAGAAGAAGTGGGCTTGAACGGATGCGTAAGATGTATGATAAAACCCCAGAATAAGAAGACGAACAGAATTCCTTTCTCCGCACGATCTCAATCACTGTCGCGCCATAGGCATACATCATGTTATGTAGCCGTTGAATGTGCGAGAAACTGTTTTTCCCCTTTAAGCTTGCTTGTAAAGACACTAGCATTGGCGAAATCTGAACCATGCTATTGTTCAGCAGGCTGATGTGTCGAAGTATCCCGATGCAATAGCGAGTAGATACATTCTGTACTGGGGAGGTGAGTAAAGGACATCGGCATATCGTGGGGTTGTCGAAGAGTACCTTGCAATCTGCGATGACTTGAACTTCGTTTCGTAGTGCAGTGTCAAAATGTTGGAGATCTGAAGAAGATTAGAAGGTTCCGTACGAATCAGAGCCTTAACGTACCTTGGATAACTCCATCTGGATCCATGGCCGGACCTTGCTGAAGTTGGAGAACCGGTAATAACAGGTAACCCAGTACATACCATCCAATACTGCTACCTTGTCGGATATCTGATTGAAAATGTCTTGAGACTTACGGAGACAGACCTCGGCCTCCTCAAGGAGCCTGTCGATGATACATCATCAGTTTATCACTTCTCCGTCTTACACTCGCCCGAAACATACTTGTGAGCATGGAAATTGGATCGGACAACATCTGCACCTTCTGTAAGATGTTTTACGGCTTCTTCTGCTTTTGAAAATCTTGCGCGCAGATCGTCTATGATGGCAAACAGTCAACAGTACTTCCCAGAGAAAGCGACTGCTTGCGAACCGTGGGTACGAGCGCAGGTATCCGCGACTTGTTTCATCTTGACATTGGATACGTAGTCCCCCAAAGTACGCGATTTTTCACCCGCTTCCATGGACTTCCGCGCCGCTGCAGACATGAAATCGACATGAACTTTCACTTGGCTAATGAGATCGAGGTCCGCTGCGACCCCAGCCAGGAGGGCAGCCTGTCGGTCCAATTCTCGTCGTGATAAACCTGCAATACCTTCAAAAGTGTCCACAATCGTAAGGACATGGAGGTCGAGGCTGGCCGATGCTATCCGGACAGCCTCGTGTTGGTGATGAAGGGAAAGAGCGATTCGGTCAATTTGTTCTTGATGAAGATGTGCAGTATGGAGGTACGAAGCGGCCAACTGCGACGGACGAAATGGAGGAGTGGCGGTTAAGCTCTCTAGACAAGATTGAGAACGACAGCAGATAAACATCGTGATGGCTTACCTTCGATCGGCGGTTGGAGAGGTGGTTCTATCCGTAGCTCCTGTAAGACTTCCTCTAACTCATAATCAAGGTTGTACTTGTTGAAAACGTAAATTGCCTGGAGAAATATCAACACGCGTTCAGAAAACACTGGCAAAAATGCGCACCTGGTCTGGCGAGCCAGCCAATTCGCGTATATTGGCAGTCGTGAGGCGGCGCCCATCTGGTAGGCATGCGAATATTGCGTCTTCCTCGATACCGGTTTCCTGACGTATGAATAACTCAAGACTTCCGGTCCTGCGGCAAATCATGAGGTCAGGTTTAGACAATAGGGCCAGGAAAAAGGTTCCGACCGTTCTATATCGCGTAAAGACGCATTTGCCTAACTTGACTTAAGGATGAGCCGAAAGGGAGGGATGGTATCATACATACCTGAAAAACCTGGCCGTCCTCTGCTCGGCATATCTGTATCATGTCCTAGTGACACGGAGCCTGGGTTCAAATCTGATTTGCACAATCCGCCGGGTGTGTTGAAAGCGCGTAACTTGGGATGAAGATTGAAAATCGTGGCAATGGTCGATGTGGTTGACGGCAATAACTGACGTAAATATGTAGAGTTTTCTTTTTTTGGCAGGCTCAGCTCTCGAGTCCCCTCCATGGCACTTCCTCCAGAGGTACTGCGTCTAGTCAGTTTATACCTTCGACTACTCAATATCTATATAACTTACCACCTTCAGAGTGGAGTTGCTCCGTTTCATAGTGTACGTGGACGTCTGGCTAATAATATTCACTGTCAGTATTTTACAACGCCTGCTCGGGCCGTCGGACGCTATCATCACTCATGCTCGTCTGTAAAACAACACGCGAATGGTTGCTACCCCTTCTCTATCACTCAGTGACCCTGTCCAGCGGGAAACAGATTTCGGCATTTTGGGCAGTTCACAACACACTCGATGACCACATCCAAAGTCGCCTTCTGCTCATCCAGAATCTTTGGATAGGAGACACCCCCGACTTTGAAGGAAACCTCACTTATGGGTCCAGTTTTTGGCCCCTCACTATCGTCACTCGCATCTTGTGGTCATGCACCAACCTGCGTTCACTCTATCTCATCAATCTTGATCAAAACGAGTGGTTTCGCTTCGAGAAAGCTATCCCTGCAAGTTTAGAGGACATCGCTATGGGGCCTGTCCATGGACCCCTACGCTTAAAAGACCTAACACGCAAGCCCCGCATTCAACGGTTCACAAGTGCCCAAAGCTTCATGCGTGACGACGAGGTCCGGGACGTCATTCTCTCCCCACATATGCGACAGTTTCGCATCCTGTTTTCCGCTCAGAGAGCATCACAACTCCAAACGTTGGAACAAGTGGGATGCATCTCAGATTCAAAGACGATCGAAGAGATAGAATTCCTGATTTCAGGACCTACGCTCTCGCCCAGTCTTCTCCAAACCCTCAATCAAAGATTGCGGAATGTTACGACCGATGAGCGGGTTGTAATACGCATGTCACCGATGACGAACTGGATGGAGCTCCTGTATCAAGAGTTTTCCAGTCAAAATGATGATTACCTTGGTGAGGACACCAGAGCCAGTTGCCCATTGTTCCTCGTGAAGCTAGTCAACTAGCACTCATGTCGCAACTGACATAAACTGGTACTTCGAGAATTCAAGTCAAAAATGGCCGTTTTCGTGGGTGAGAAAGAATTATCCCAAAATTCTTGCAACATCTAGAAAGGTCGACGTCCTATCCTGGTAGAATCAACTTGACACGAATTCAGAGTTCCGGGTCCTGATAGTGCCGGTGTTGAGATGGCCGTAGCATGGGTATGAAAAATCATTCTATTGAAATCAGGTCGTCTATTCTGCTTCCTCAGCCGCAGCCCGCTTCAGTTTTGAAAGCTCCTTCATTCGGCGGACATAGCTAGAATGAGGACATGAGCAAGTCCGAGGACACCCGTCAATGGAGGACGGCACGCACTCGTCATATTGGCACCTATATAGTATTGGACAGATCAATCAAAAGGTACACTGTGAACCGTTGCGAAACATGCTCACTTTTCATATGTATGTCGCTCATGGTCACATTCCCAGGGGAGGTAGTAGTTTTGTTTCCGGCAGATATTGAGGGGTAGCAAGAGACTGAACCAATTGAATCACACAAGGGCGCATTGACATTATCATAAGGCGAAAAATCGGGATCAAGCCGAGTTGATAGAAAGAGAGCAGGACCATGTTAGAAACAGTTGTTCCTTTACAGAGGTTAAGGATCCGTACGCAGAGCAGCCATCTCTCCAACCCAGAGGGACCCCGTGTGCTTTGAGCTCGGTCCGCGAGGCTGTCGTTGCTGAGGTCATAACGAGGGGGGTGGCGGGTTAACGAGTGTCGAAAACAATCCGATCTTGAACTTGAACGCTGCAACTTGTGCAAGTTGAGGGTATGTATTTGGCTGTGTCATCCGAACCAAACAGCAGCCTTTGCTTCCACCCAGTGTGTTCCAACTCCCAAGAACTATGATACAGCCCGAAAACTCAATTCCATCTACTGATACAGGTATGATCATAATGTACACTACGAGGAGGTGACAAAAATACAAGATGAAGCGGATAATCAACCTAAAAGAACAACTTGCTAGGCGAAAACCAGTGCTTGACCGATCCAAGCGGTGACAGCGGCTTTCGATGGCTACTATCATTCGTCTGAACCTCCTGAAATGCTCCCGTATTTCTGTCCTGATGACCGCCCTTTCCCCTTGGTCGCTGGCTATTGTTATGTGCAGTTTGAAGTTTGTCTGGGGGCAAACCCGCAACAAGGTCTCGTTTCTGCTGCGTCGAAGTCGGGCCATGTATAGGTTGGTGCGAGAAGAGCTTGATCGGGTTCAACGTTATGGGCTTGCTCCCCTTCAACTCGCACAATGGGTAGACGAACTGCGGTGCAGCGGGAGTTTCATTCGCCCACGGGAATAAATCAGAAGATGGCGTCATGGACCGGATGAAAGTTATCTCGCGCCTAACACCAGAGCTGCTTCTCAATCCGGACGAAGGTAGCCGTCCAAGCCCGAAATCACTGTGTCCGCGTAACGCCTTCGAGGTGAACAATGATGACGACGGGCTGTCGTCAAACAACGGGGACACCCCGCTACACCTTGATTCCATATCGACCACCGACGAACTCTGTGAAGATGTCGGCAACCTGTTCTTCTCATCGAACCGCCGTCTGTCGCTACTATCGTCCACGAGCCTAGGAACTGGATAGCAGTTCGCAAAGGAAATGTCCGTGTTATCCGGAGTTGAAGGCGGGTCCGAACACCACGACGAATTCGAAGATCGTTGAGGCGATGGCAGATCCACTGTCACATTTAGATCTTCGTCCGGCTCTGAGTCGAATGCCCGAAGTAAAAACCCTCTGAAACTGCCAGTCCACTTGGAGTCTTCAACAACCGCTGTCCCGTATCCCAGTTGCGAGTCCTCACTCCAATGCGACTTGAGAACATCGTCCGGCCTGACACACTGCTGGGGCTGCTCCTCAACAGGCTGAACCGACTCCCAAGGACAGCGAGCTTGGCTTCCGTCGAAGACGACGTCGGGAATATAGAAACTTTCGATGTCCTCCAAGTCTTGTCGGAGCTCGGACAGCGTCGTTCTCTCCGTCCAGTCAACATGGAGCATGCGCAAGAGGATCTGGTTGACTTCGGGAGAGATGGGAAGAACAGAGGAGAAGAAGTGTGATGGATTGCGCAGATATTCGCAAAAAGTTTCGTCACTGAGCGTGGCCGTCTTCCAGGGATTCCGCCCCGTTGTAAGATTGAGGAGGATGATCCCCAAAGACCAAACGTCGTTGAACATCGGTGAGTAAGCGCCGGTCGAGAATTCGTCGCCTTGACACTCTGTGAATTTGTTAGGTTGTGAGTAGAGGAATCAAAACGGGTGCTCACCTGGACTCATGTGGTAGATGCTACCTGTGCGCATCTCCCCGCTGACCTTCTCGGTGGTCGCAAGGCCGAAATCTGTGATGGCAACGCGCGACCCATTGTCGAAACACAGAATATTTTCGGGCTTCAAATCTCGATGGTAGATTCCAAGTGAATGACAATACTCGACGGCGTCGATCAGTTGCAAGAAAATGTGCTTGATAAGTGCATCGTTTCCCAGGTAGCGGCAGTTGTTCAGTATCTGCGTGAAGAGGTCATGGTCGGGGGCAAAATCCAAGATGATGTAGGTATAAGCGCTGTCCTCTATGACACGATGCAGCGTGACCACGCCGTGATGCGCAGACGAAAGCTGGTGGAGCGCAATTTCGCGGATGTGAGTTTGCCTACGCGTGGACGACTGATCGTGTCCGTGCATCAAGCACTTGACTGCGTACGACTGAGGGTTGAAGGAGCACGTTTCGACCGCGCGATAGACGACACCGTAGCCCCCAACGCCCAAGACTTCTACGAGCTCCAACGCACCGCCATCTATGCACGTTCCGAGCTTCAGCTGGGCTGTCGGCGACTTGGAAGTCATTCCGCTATAGCCTGCGGAAAAGGAGGTCCATGAGTCAGGTTTGTGCTCCCCAGATCCAAAAACTATCATCAACTTACGTTATTCAACGGGTCAGCCTACTGATGTGGACGAGTGCAAGCGCTGTGAACGATCCTCGACGGTGTTTCTGCGACTGGTCGTGCGGGAGGGGGATTAGGTTCCACAAATTTCCCGTGGGCTATATATATCTACTGTATCGGGTATGTCTGTGGATAAAATGAGAACATGAGTTTGGTCATCTTAGCTCCATTTCTCGATCAACAGATCCGAGAGGCGATGCTAGAGCTGAGACATCGAGATACCAACCACTGGAATTTCCAAGTCAAGCATATATTACCACAAAAGGTAATGATCGAACACGATCGAGATCAAACAGGATTTGCGCTGCCGTGTCATGTAATCTAGACCTCGCCTCGGCATGTCTCGCGACTCATAGTAGCGGGGCTCAAGAGGACTTGCGGATGAGGTATTTCATAATGCTATAATTAACTCTATCCCTCCATCGCATCGTCTAGGAGAGGGAACTTTGCAATCTGCCAAGAAATGCTCAAGTCCCCTCAGGTTGAAATGGACGCAGCCATTCGACTTGCCCCTTGCTTCCGCAGCTATCAATCCGTGGTGAGGATCATTCATCGCAGCAGGTACGAACGATCAGGGTCCGATATTCCCTCGAGAGCTGCGCGGGAAACCTGGATCGGATTCAGATACGAAAAGATTCCTTTTCCTCGTCACCAGACCTGCAGTGATATATCTGTATGTATCCTATCTGCGCATGACTCCAGTTACCCTCTTTTCATAAGTCGAGACCATTTGCCGTCACCACAAAAAAAGAAAAGCGTCGTTCGCCAAGAAACACGTGCCAAAGATCCCCTGGGCTACGACGTTCAAGGCAGGCTATTTCATTTTCAGAGAACTCGAGGGATACCGCTGCCGTACCGATCGGAGTGAGTGAGGCCCAAGACCCGAACTTTTTTTTTCCCAACCCACAATAGACCCGCAGCGGTCCCGACTCTAGCGACGTGGATCTGGGCGACAACTATGATGTCCTTGGCAGAGCGATGGACTTCACAGCAACGATCCAAATGAAGAACGGAACGGAGTCCCTTGCTTCGTAACTTCTAGCATGCAGCCAAGGCCTGGCATTGCGATCTGCTCCTATGGACTCATGACAATGGACAACCTCGTTAGAAGGTACTCCCATGATCTACTTATGATTGACAAGGGGACAATGTATTCCTCGAGTTCGCCTGAAGGTCGCTCGCCTGCCACATACGCCAAGTACTCGGAATGATCAAGCAAAGCGAATATCGTCATAGAAGCAAGTCCCTCAGATGGCGGCCGCATCAAACAACCTGACAAATTCGAACAAAGGAGAAACAAAATGGCGAAGCCAAGATGGCGGACACCTAAGGACTAAAGGCCCGAAGACTCGAAAGAAACACCGTGACATACGGTAAGTATGCCCAAGTATAAATCAATTCAGCTATGCTGAGGGGGCTAGTAAGCCACTCGCATTGGAACCATCTACTCATTGATCAGAGCACTTCGCAGATCCCACCCTATCAATACGTTCCTAGTCGGGATCGCTGCGAGTTATTTATCCCCTTTTCACCGAGGCAAAATGGTCCCCACAACCATGAGAATCACAAGGATCTTTTGCATGGTCCTGATGTCCGTCGAGATCCAAAGTATCATCTCGAATATTTGCAGAATGCATCACACGACCCAAGGCGTCCATTTACCGCCAAGGGGAAGACTCACGGCGATGGATGTTTTTTTTCCCCATCCGTCCGGACTCGCGGTCCAATAAATCGTATTGCGTGCCGTCATTGCGAGGCTCCAGTTACCAATTGTCATCTTGCATGCACAGCCTTCCTGTCAGTAAAACAAGAAACACATAGACTCAGGAAGCAAACATGGGAAGTAGTAGGGTCCGCCTCCGATTGGTGATGTCATTTGGAGCCACTGTTAAATCGAAGGAGGAGCAACTCACGAGTCACAATAATATTCCGCGATTCGTGACATCGTTGACGGGATAGATGATTATCATGATTTTACACGACTCGGAAGTTCATAGTGATGATGGTTGCCATGTCGCCACCAGCCGCCTGCTCCCTACAAGAGTCCTACAAGTGTCGTCAATCAAGTCCGTGGAGGAAATTTGGCGCAATTGCATGCATTGATTGAATTCCTTGACATACTCAATTTTGTAGACGCGGCCCTTCTTCCGAGTCGCAGGCTAATCATTAGAGTGTACAGTGGCTGTATTGCAGGTTTGCCGCCTCACCAAGTCGATGGTTTTTATGTCTGTATGTAAATTGGACTTGGGGAGTTAGCCTACGATAGCAGTGTGTAGACTCGGCCTTCCGTTCTATGAGATTAAGCGAGGACGGTGACAGAGCACAGGCCATGCCAGATGTTGCGATAGCATGGTCCTTCACAACGACTCATCCTATATAAGGAAATTCAAGAACTGTGGTCTTAGTTCTTAACATGTGTAAACATTGACACCTTCACAGACAAGCTGGGCACAATTCATGGCGCGAGGAGTCGACCGAAGGTCGGCGACGAGCGCCATGGGGGAAAGGTGATTCTGTGAGGTCATTGCAAAATGATTGGGCACGCTCTTCACACATTTTTGAGCACCTGTCGACGTCGCAAGGTCCGAACGACGGCTTGCCCGTCGTCTTTTCATTTGTCGGAAAAATCCCCAGGGCCCAATCAGGCCTGATATGCTTGATTCAGGGTGTTTAATAAGGGCTACTGATCAGGCCGACGGCCTGATCAGTCAAGAGAAGGCTGATCAGGCGAAGGGCGAAATCAGGCGAAATCAGGCCACATCAGGTTACATCAGGCCACATCAGACCGACTTTTTGCTGAATTAAGGACCTGGTTCAGGCAGGGGTGATCCGAATCATGCCAAATCAGCATTGCCCTCGAACGCATCAGGCCAGATCAGGTCAGATCAGGCAAGTTCAGGACGCCGCCCTGGTCAGGGCCTCAGGATTTTTCCGACATTTAGTATGTCTTGACGACAACTTGAAAGAAACTCATCCTTTTTGGGTAAAGACGAGCTTGCATAATTGGGAGTCACACCTCGGATCTGGGGGGGTTCAACAAGGGCTTTTTAGATGGCGAACACGGGCGAGGGACCTATCGGGAACCAACCATCTTGACTCGGACGAGCTTACATAAGTTGCGACACACCGCCAACTTACCGCAGTATTTTAATGAACTTCGTCAAATTATAAATGTCCAAAAAATGAGAGATGAGTATGTACTAACTAATGAATGTGTGGACGGTTGCTACTAGTCCCGGGGAGAGCAAGTCCATGTTGTGTTGTGTGGCGAATAAGTACTGTAGTGCAAGTTGTAGTCATTGTAAATCGTCCATGTAGGAGGAGAAAAAAAAATTCTATGTGCAGCATCAAGCAAGAAATTTGGATCCAAGAAAACGGAAATAAGGATGATGAGCCAGCATCAGCAATAGGGTAGGATATGGCGGAAGGGATGAAGCAGCAGTCCGAGGTAGAGTATCTAGCACAGAGATATGTTCCTGCGGTATATGAGAGTTTCTCTTGAATGAAAGGAGGGACAGAACGTCCCGCGTTGTGTGTTATTCATGCATTCCAAGTCCAATACCCGTTGAACTTGTGGGACCGAGGAGGCCCTGCACATCGCGTCAAAAACACCCATCGAGACAAGTAAAAAGAACTGAACTCACAAACCATACGCGGCGGGACCCGCACTACGACAAGACCCTCGAAACACCCCACGCGCGCATCAAGCGCCCAATCGCGCCACCCTGCCCCTTGTCACCCTCTGACCTCCGCCTCACAAACAAATTCGACATCCGCGCCGACAACTTTCTTTTCTCTCCCCCGTTACCCCCGCTTATCGCATTACCTCCACTTAACTCATTGCTCTTCAGGCGTTCCTGTTCCTGTTCCTCTGCATCAATCTCCTCACTACTCCCGCTCCCATGACTCCGCGCGCTCCCACCGTCCGCACTCGAGTCGCTGTCGGGAGGTGTCGGGAGACCAGCCCTACTCATCTTCACGCTCCTGCTGGGCTTCAAACCCCCTTCATTGCTGTCGTGATGCTTCATCCGCCCAGCATACCCACACATGCTCTCCTCTCGCGAAACCACATCCTCACTCTTATGTGAAGCAACTGAGCCCCCACCAAGAGTAGGCGACATCCCCATCATCCCAGGCGTCTCCGAAAACCTCGACCTAGGCGTATCACGCATAGGCGCTGGGCAGACCACCTCGACATCCGCTCCCCGCGAGATCCACGCTCTCGGCCACGCCGGCGCCGCCGATTCAGCCACATCTACATCAATACCAGCCTCACCGTCGCACGATACACACGGTGCACCAGCCGCGACAGCATCCAGCGCACCAAACATAACAAGTTCCGCTATACTCATGTTCGCAACAGAGGCCGCTTGGTCATTCGCGTCAACGGGCGAAGACCCCAGCGCGCCGGCGGGAAGGAGGAACGGTATCGCTGTTGCACTTGATGAACCCATTATCGCGCTCCCTAAGCCTGTTTCCCTTCCATTCATCGTCGAATGTAACCCACCCAGATTGGGTGTGGTGGCGTTACGCTTTGCTGCGTTCGGGCCACCGACGCCTGCGAGTGGGGAGGACGGAAGGGCAGCGCGGGTGGTGACCCCATTTGAATTCGTGTGTGAGGGAGGAGGCGGAGAGATGGACGGGAGGAGGAGGGATGCTGAAGGGGAGGTGGACGGAGGATACGCGAAAGACAACAGGAACTCCTCGATGCTCTGCACGAGCCTTGTTTTGGCGAGGGCATTGCAAGCGCTGGCGGGGTGAGGCGGCACTTTTCCCCTTGGGGGTAACAGATGCCTTGATGATGATGAATTAAGGATAGGCACGAGCGGGGAATGAACGCAGGAAAAAAAGAGACATACCCATTTGCCGGTCCGACCCATTCGGCTGTTCTTTTTACCTGGGACCAAGTTCTGCGGGAGAGGCTCGTGGGAGATAGGGAAGCAGAGTATGGGAGGATATGGATGAGATGTGGACGGTGAGTCTTGACAGCTGTCAAGGCGAGTGACTCGACACTCGGTGCGAGACTGGATGCAGAGTGAGAGCAGTCGGAAGGGCCGGAATAAAAGACGGAAGACAAGCGGGAGCGGGGTCGGGAAGCCGAGTTCATAGGTGCTATGGAAGAGGAAGAGGCAAGAGAGGCGAGAGAAGCGAAAATGGAGGTACGCCTTTTGGACTTGGTGGAGAGTTCGACGTCAGGCGAGGCAAGAGACGACGGAGGAGCAAGGAAAGAGGTTGATAGTGTTGTGACAAGAATTGAGGTTTTTAAGAGAGCTTTGTCGGGGAGGCCAGAGGGCAGAACATTGATGAGAGCAGAGAATTGAGGTTGGTTGAGAGATTGAGTATCTCGAGATTTGTTCCTCGGTTTGAATGACACCCTCGATGAAGTGGACGAGGAGGTGGAGAGAGTGGAGAGAGTGTCGCAGTCGCTAGACTCGTGGAGGGAGGGGGAACGGCGGAGAGAATCAGCCGGGGGTGCGAATTCAGGCTCCTCGCTGATGGAGAACTCGCCGCCTGGATAGAGCTCTGCAAGCTGCTGTACGCGTGGTTGAGGAAGGACTGCGGTGCGCCAGGCGTGTGCGACGCGTTGTGCGCGCTCGAGGATGCTGACGAGGCGAAGGGCGCCGGAGTCGTGCACGTGGAGAGGCTCAGGGAGGTGGAGGATGATGACTGAGGGCCCTCTAGAAGATGGGGGAACAGGGGGCGGGGTGTGCGTAGCGATGACAAGGAGGCTGTTGGCAAGGTGGGGAGAGGTGGCGAGTGGTGCGATGTCGGCGTGGGTGGGCGCGCCGAGGACGAGGATTGCGTGGGGCGGGGAGTGAGGAATTGAGGTTGGTGAACGTACGCGCCATGGCTGGGGACCGAAGGGGTCGATGGGGAGCCTTGGGCGGAAGACGTGGGAGGGCATGTGGGAGAGAAAGAAAGCAAGGGTAATTCAAATGAGCCTCGCGCCATGTCGTCATTTACTACTTCGGGATCGCATGCTCTCCTGCTCGGCCGGACTTCACCATGGCCAACCCCGGTCCAGTCCACATGTAACCTGTCAGATCCTACACGTTTTTATACTAATTAGAGCATATTTGCACCCCCTCTCAAAGTGGGTGAGCAGCCAATCAGATCCCTTTCAAACTAGTTTGAGAGGTGTGGCAATTGCGTTGACAACCTATTCATTCAATAAAAGTTACATACATCATCGTGGTTGTCCTTTATTCAATCGCCGCTTAAAGCGTGACTTGACTCCAACTACCACCTCCTCCTCTTCCATGTCTTTCCGGTCCAAAAAGCCATACTCCGTGAGTTTCTCCTCCATTTCCTCTCCTGCCCTATATCTCTGTCAATTTTACAGCGACCCGTGTCTCGAGCAGACGCAGTCGGCGAATGGTTACACGACAAGGCTCCCAAAGGTCCCAGGGCCGCCTCCAACCACCTCGCTCTCAAAACACCCCCCACCAACACCCCCTTCAACAGCAAGCTCCTGGTCTCAAATTTGCACTACGAAATCTCATCCAAAGATCTTACTGTCCGTGTCATACTCCAGCTTCTGATATATGCCTAACCTTGTCCTTCCAGGCCATCTTCGGACAAATAGGCACGCTCGTTCGTGAGCCACTAATCAGGGTACGACCAGCCACAGAGCTTCCATCGAAAAAATAAAAGCCAACGTCGAACTCGCTTCGCTCATTCGATTTTCGGGATTTAAAGTACGACCGCAGCGGACGATCCTCCGGTACCGCCATAATATCGTTCGAGACGGCGGCAGAAGCAACCCGCGCCAAGAAGCAGTTTGATGGGATTCTTGCCAAGGGTAAAGTCTCCGACCCCCCAACATAGGCAAGCATCTTACATCTGATATACTTGCAGGACAACCCATGTCGATCGCTTACGATACAGCGCCGATTCCTCGCCCACGCCGCGCTGCAAGCGTGCCGGCTTCGCTGCTCAACAGGATAGAGAAGGCTCCGCTTCTGAACCGATTGAGCCGCGACGATGTGCACCTGAAGACATCGACCGCGACGTTCGTCCCCATTTTCTACTCGTATCGTATAGCTAATTGACTTTTTTCTGCCAGTCGAGGAGGTGTAGGCCCCATCCGGTCTCGACCCGTGCGAGGAGGTGAAAGGCCCAAAAAGCCCAAGACAGCAGAAGAGTTGGACAAGGAGCTGGATGCCTTCATGGTAGATTCGACCCCTGCCCCCGAAAAAGGTGAAGCTACGCAATCTGAGAGCGCAGCTGTTCAGGACGTTGAGATGGCGTGATATGTGCATTGCTTTCGGTCCTCTGATTGAACCCGTCTATCGTGTATTTTTTCTTGCTCTATCTTTTACGACTGTTCCGATAGCCAAGTCATATACATTACTTATACGCTCATCTCACGGAGCGCGACTTCCTTGAGCATCGTAAGCAACATTGAAGCTGTGGCAGCTGTATGTACCCGTCCCCGTCATTCACACGCAGCCCAGTAATCAATTGTCCCCATACAAACCCCGCATTCCGACGACATGGACTCTCACACACCCGATATGTCCCATAATTATAATCACGGCATCCCCGTTGAACGGGAGTCGTTATGACCCGACGCGCCCCTGCTTTCTCCCAAGGACCAGTGCCACACGGCCCTTCACCGAGCTACCAGAAGTTTCTGGGCCTAAACAGCCCTGCTACTTTTCAGCTCCGGGACGAGAAGTCTGACTCTGAGTTGCGCACGCTCTCCGATGCAACTACGGTCGCGATCGGTGCAGGAGTTTCAGGATCATATATGGAAAGCCTCGATGTGATCAACGTCTTCCCTCATCGAACGCGTGTGAGGCTTGTGTATAACGTATGTGAAATCCTCCCATCGCTTTTAGATTTCCCCGATTCTCAGGACCCTTTCAGCCTTCATGGCATTTTGTCCGCCCCTTGTGAATGGGCTTGCGATTATTCTTACTCTCACTCACTCTTCGAGGCCAAAGACGCTCGCCATATCGTACAATAAGAATCAATCCAACTACTCAGATCTGAGGACATAAACCGACCTTTTGTTCTACAGTATGTACTACATCAATGGGAACGCGAGGGTTAGGGCTTCCTGGGGCGGCCACCAGCCCCAAGCCCTGCCGCCGGCTCGGAAACAGGTTCACCACTGACGGACGCGCGGTAGAACCACACCGTGTTCCACTTGCTGTCGGTGATCTTGTCAATTCGCGTAATCTTCCTGTGGAATGGTCAGTACCAGCAAGCACCCCCAAACTTACGTCAACGCAACCCTTTCCACGATCAACATAGCCTGACCATCGCGGTCCCCCGGTGAGAAATGTAAAAGTCGACCGGAGATCCGTCGTCGGGAATGAAGAACCTTTCTGGAATGTGGTCCAGTAAGCAAGCCAAGGGCCAGCTGCCACCGAATAGTCACACTCTTCGCTTCGTTCGCCTGAACAATAAACGTCTACATCGCTGCTACAAATCTGTCCTGGACGTCGTACTTGTGCGCGGCTGCGAACTGTGCATTGTGCATGAGGTTTCGGATCTCCTCCATCTGGAAGCTCGTTAACCCTGGAGACACCAACACCGTACCCGTCCAGGCGATATACGTTTCATGTCATGGTGTGCACTAGTGAGGGACGGTCCAAGCGGCGTGATTTACTGCCGCCGCTTGTTCTGGTCGTGTTCTGGTCGTTGGTGGGGCCAAGACACCTGTGTTGCAATCAGTGTCAACCTCGATAATTTGGTGCTTTCGTGCGAGAGCTACAATATGCCATCATCATCAGTTCATCATGCTCTCGCTGTGGAAATAAAGCTGCTTGCTGCTGGGGTGGCGATCGTGAGGTCGGCGATAATTAAGCCACTGGAGGAGGGGGAAATATGGAAGACATTCAAGTTCTCTAAAACCTAGAGGGGCAGTTATTCAGAATTTGCTCCAAATACATCCGAAGTGCCAGTTTTATCCCAGTCCCAGGTAGCGATGGTACTCTGAGATTTCCCGTAATTCATGTCTGTCGTATACAACAAATCCTACAAGATAATAAACTATACATGGAAAGTAACCTCCCAGAGCCTAATAGCTCCATCCGCTCCAGCACTCGCCAGCCGCCCGGGCCACTGCTTGTCATACCAGAGGACAGCATTGGCCCCGCCAAGTGCCGCATTCTTGATAGCAATATTTTTCATCGGTTTGGCAACGCTCCAGATATAAACATGCGTATCAAGCGATGCAGAAGCGCAGTGCAGACAGTCGGGCGTCCACGCCAGGGAATTGATACGTGCCGTGTGGAATGACCATCGGGAAGTAACGAGCTGCAAGATCATTGAACACTTACTAAAACGTACGGGTGAGATGTACAGACCTTCTTCCCTTTTACATCAAACAGGACGACTTTACCGCTAGACTAAGAGGTAAAAATCAGTGCACATTGGAAGAGTCGCTATTGGAAAGAGATAAGTACATCACCAGAGGCAAGCAAGTTCCCGTCCGGCGAAAACGCTAAAGCTGATATGACGCCTTTGTTACCTTCAAGAACTACAACGTTCTTGAATGAGCTACCGTCCCATTCTGCAAGACGAAGTTTCTGATCCTACAAATATGTTCAGAAGGATGATTATGGTCTCAATGAAAGTACACTTACTTCCCCGCCGATGGCAACCAGGTTTTTCGATGCAGCTATAGAACTCGGTGCATATTTGGGTGTTTCATGAAATACGCGTTGGCTTGCACGGAAGGCCTCGATATTATTGATTTCAGCCACGAATACCGCCCCGTCTTCTGTCACTGCGACCGATCTGGGTTGAGCAGACGTCGGAAGAGACGTCGATCTGAATGAGAGGATGACGCGGCATAAGCGAATATAACGAAGCCACAAATCTGAAGACTCACATGAACTCTGAAGTGCCGCCGTTACTCTGGATTTCCCGGACACGGTCGTCATAACCAGTCGAGAAGACAGTGGCACCATCTGAAGATGGGGCAAGCCCAGAGATACAGTTCGAATGCCCAGTTCCTTGCAGACTTGTAGATTCACTTGACGATGGTGAAAACGAAAGGACATGCCCATCGGCATTACCAGCAAGGAAGGTGTCAGTGCCTGCCGGTGCAAGGGCCGTAATGGATTTCTGGGTCGCCTGTTGACAAGGAATTCTGATGTCTATTGCCTCCCCCAATGTGTGATGAACTTACATTGAAAACTCTCGTAGGCTTGTCACCAACTCTCTGGTCAAAGATGTTCAAGTCACCAGATAACGACAAAGATACAATGTCTCTGTCTCCACTCCACGCATTACCCACTTGCTGGTGATCAACACCAGCACCGAGTTTCCATGTGGTGACTGGCTTTTGACTCTCCACCTCCCCTGTACAGTCATCAGCCGATGGTCCACCCCAAAGTAAAGTGGAGGACGTGCATAAAGTCACAGTGCAGTCTGCTGATGACGTGATCAGGGATTTGCTATCAGAACTCCAAGAGCAGGCCATCTACGATTGTTAGGGGTTGCCCGTTTCATGAGTCATAAGGTTAGTTAACATACAATGCTGCCTTTATGATTCGCCACAAACTCGCTGAGTGTATCTCCTGTCTTCCCATCATATAGGAAGATCTTCGCGTCGCTACCAACGCTCGCAAAGTGATCACCAGATGGAGCATACCGTACGTCTTGAACGAATTTGGTGTGGGTTTTGATAGTCTGTCATTTCTGTCTGGAGAAAGATCAAGAAAAGAGGTGAACTTTTGAGACCTTATCATATTTGAAAGGAACACCTAGGTTCAATGAATCGATAAATTGTTTAGAGACTATTTTAGACGACACGTACCCTGGTGAAAGACAATCGAGCCATCGTCTGCAGCAGTTGCTGCCCGGAACGGCCTCTGGTGCCTAATAGAGACCGCATTGATAGGCTGCATCTTGTGATCAGAAACCACAAGCATGATCAAAACGCGAAAAGCCCGAACCTTGGAGTGGCCACTGATCTCCCCAGTAGCAGAACCACTGTCCATCATGAAAGCATGCCCAAACCTTCCTCGCAGTATTCTTAAGCCTAATCAGAAGTAGCACAGCCTGGGCACATACTTTTCCCGTCCATCCCCCACGGCAATGATCCGTTTACTCTCGCCATCCCATTCTAGATCGTTTCTGCATGTGGGTGTAAGTTAAGATGAATCGAGATCGAGGACCCCTGCTTTGCTAAACACGAACATGCGTCCAGATAAAACTCTATATTCTCCCTTCAGGACTTGGTCCTCGCCAACGGTATCCCAGATCTTGACTGCAGAGGTTCACTAATCATCAATGGTGATTGGTTGAAGGCATCTACCCATCCCAGTCACATCAGCGGATGCGCAGTAGTATCCTGAAGGCGATATACGGGCCACCGTAGTGCTTTGGACATGGCCAGAATAGGTTGTCGCAAGGAGAGGGTTCTAGATCGTTTAGGTTCAAGCTCCTGACATGCATGCTCAACTCGACCATCTCACATTCAAATCGCGGATCTGGACCCAGTGGAGAGTTAGTTCCACGCGTTTTTTATCCATGTGAACAACGTACGATAACGGTCTTGCCAGATGCATAGACTACTTTGTCCTTCACTGCACTAACTTTGGTAGGGGTGCCTCGCACGGTGACCGGATTCGGGGGAAAGAGGCCAATTCGCTTGAAAGACATGGATTCACACAGAACAAGAATGATGGTGACGGGGGTCGTCTTCAAGAAAGTGGTTGCTGCGATCGCTGCAGCGCAGCATCAGTTCAGCCTCATCACAGCTACTCACGTGCGTGCTTTAGTACCGACTTGCAGGAACCCCCGAATACATCGAACAAGATGCATATACATAAGCAATCGATTAAATTATTAGAAGGAAATTGCGTCCCAGGCTTTTAGAATCTCGAGAGAATAGATCAAATTTCGAACTTGTTCATGAGGGGTCGTGAAGGGCCAATGCTCGTAGCGGTCAAGGTAAGAAAGGTATAATATGAAACATAGTCAAAGTATGGATCCAGTAACTCCATGTTATTCCACAATATGAATGAATTCCTCGATCTTAAGGGCAGCTTGGAAGGTGGTGGCGTTGAAAACAGGACAACAGAATAACTTGGAAAGAGATGTAAAGGAACCGGGGAAAACAGAAGGGAGGGAGTGTATGGACGATGATAGGGGCAGATTGGAAATCTCTATTTGCTTGGTATAGCAGTGAGTGCTTTCTCCTTCAACACGGAAGGGTAGCTGTTCATGAGGTGGGCTAATGAACGAAGGTCCTCTTGATCCAGAAGGGCAATTGTAATTTTGGGCTGCAAAGTGTCGTCATCATCTTGATTTAGAATTTATGGAACAACCTGGTACGTACTGCTCCTTTGACTCCAAAGGACTTGACAATTTTAAAGCTGTTGGGAAACTTCGTCAGTGCGGTCTACGAGGGCAAAAAACCTCACTCACAGTTTTTCACCCAGTTGTTGCTTTTGGAATTGGATGGGTTTGTCGTGTAAATTGTCAATAAACTCATTTGTGGCCTTAGTGATGAGGGGATCAGCCTTGGGCAACGGCAATCCCGTCGCCGATGACGACGATGCAAGGCGAATGATTTCCGAGGCTGGCATTTTCGCCAAGGAGGAAATGGTATGGGCTGCACCCACACTTCCCGGTGTAGCAGGTAAAGGCGAGGAGGCGGCAGAAGGACCCTTCGATGAGAGGGCAGGGGTCTTTGGTGACTCTTCCGCTACAGTAGCGACATACTTCTTTTGAGGAGTGACAGGAGCAGGCTGTGGTGCGGATTTGGTGGATTGGGAATCGGAGAGTTTTTGGTCGTCATCCGCATCATCGCTGTCCAGGACCATTTTCGCATCCGCGAGCTTTGAGCGCAGGACTTCCACATTGAAAAGACACATGGCACGTTCGCGCTTGGGCAGGCTCATGAGTAGATCGGTGAGCTCTGCCTGGCGTGAAGATTCAAGTTTGCTGATGGAAGCGAGGATCCGATCTCGTTCCGATGTAGGCGGCACGGAACCCGATGGTGACGATGTACGTGGCGGGCTAACAGAAACGGGCGTAGACGGGTGTTCTGGTGCACTCGCGGTGGCATTAGCTGAATTAGGGTCGAGAAGACGTGAGTCCTGTGATGCAGCTGGCGATGACGATTTTGACGGGGTCGCCGTTTTCGGCCTAAGCGTATTTTTTAGCCCTTGAACTTGGTCTTTGAGTTTTGCGGGATCCTCAATAGACTGTAAAACTTCGCTGAGTGATAAACCAACGAGCGACTCCACAATTGCTTCGATTCCGGCCTCATGGACGATTCCCGTAGCTTTGACTCGGCGACTCAATTCTCCAGTCAAAACTTCTTTTCGCACAACGGGCGATAAAGCAGCCAGGTCGTCGTATCGCATAGGTAGATTGAGAGTCCCGGAAAGCGCTGCCTGTGTAAATTGTCAATATAGCAAAGATATGGGACAGATGCTGTGGGTAACTTACATTGAAGTAGCTACCTGATCCTCTCCTTCCCCTGTCAGATCTGTCGTAATGCGATCCGAGGGATATCGAATGGTGACGAGGGCTCGGCCATCCATCTCCAGCTTCGCTAGCAGTGGGACTTGTGGCACCGCTAGAACTTCTGGGGTGGCCATTGTGACCGAAACGTTGTGCAAGTTTTTCTTGTCGCAACTGCTTTGGTTCGTGGAGACGCACGATAACTTGTTTACTCCCCAGCTGAAGACCATTCATAGCATGCATCGCGGCCGCCGCTTTAACAAAAGATTGAGAGTAGTCCATATAGGGGATTTGAATGGCTACCTTGATCAGGCGTCTGGAATGACACAAAACCAAATCCACGGCTCTCTCCATTTTCATTGCGCATGACACGGGCGCTTTGAAAAGTTCAATTAAAGATCCTCGCATTCACGTGAGAAGGCTCATCATACCTGACAATCTGGCCGAACTGAGGTCGAGGTTAGATCACAATTATTCCATTGAACTCAACAGTCCTAACCTACCTGACGGAAGTGAGTGAACAGGCTATTTGAATCAATTTCAGGATCAAGGTTCTAAGAATGATGATTGGCTTGCAGGTTATGCGAGAATGTAGATGTTCACTCACCTTGCAAAATAGATTGCAAGGATCGATTAGGCCACTGTGACTATTCGAGCCGGGCCCGGCTATGGGCGCGAGTTGCACTTGTTGGCCTGGGCCATGGACAAAGGGCAATACTGCTGGTGGCAATACCGGCGATCTCACGGGAAACGGGCTGCCACGAGGTGGAGAACGCGGTGAGTACTATAGGATACCAGTATCAATGGTGGACTTGGCCTAATTCAAAGCAATGGACACGTACTTGGGCTGGATATGAGCTAAACATCGACCCGGAGGGAACAAATGTTGGTGCGCTCGCGTTAAACTCCGCAACATTTGCACTAGCTCGCCGGGACTGGTATACCTGGACAGCGATATTTTGACCGTCGATCTCAGCACAGTGCATGGCGCCTTCGGCGGCACGGGCATCATCTTCGTTCCAAAACTCGACTGTGCCCGTATCAGGGCCGAAATGAGTCTGGGTCCTCACAGAAGCAAGGGCACCAAAGGGCCGGAAGAGGTCATAAAGTTGAGGGTCGGTGTACCCCGGTGGCAGATGTTTTATGAGGCGGGGAAGAGCAGATGGAGGTGGAAGCGGAGTCAAAGGGTTGGTCGGGGGGTAGGGAGAAAGCATCAAGGGGGCAGGAGGGTGGATACCAGGCACTGGCCGTGATTGCAGCGTGGCGAGCGCCTTCTCAGCTGAGAAAGGTGTTAGAGTTTCATCACGCAATTGCGAACGCTTCGCGCCTGGTCTTGGCACTCACCCTTCTCGATGAACTTAAACTCGATTGTACCAGAGAGGGTGGTGTTGGTGGCGTCGCGTGGTATCTTTGGTCTGAATGGACCACAAGTCACGAAAGCCAACGCTAGGCTTTCGTCCGTGACATATGGTGGTATGCTGGATATGTATAAAAGAGGTTCGTGGAGGTATGGGTGGGGGTGTGGGCCTTGGGAATCGTCATCTTGAGGGACGTGATCGTACTCGGAATCCATCGTGATTATCAGAAAGTGGTAGAACTAATCGTAAGAGAGAGGGAAGAGAAGAGAAACAGGATCCAGGAGAGAGAGAGAGTCCTCTATAATAAATCCTGGACAGTCGATGGTGAAGAAAAAGCGCTCGTCCCAGTCCAAAAAAGTTCTCTGCCACCGTTGGCTTATGTAACGCGATCATCAATTCATCATGGGTATCGTCTTTCAGTAGTACTAAGTACATCTATTCCTCCCTAAATAATAATGCATAAAAATTCGTCGTTTATCTGCACAATGATGTTCAGATGAATGATATCGGAGGAAGAAGATGAGCCCACCGTACGAACAATCCACGTCTAATCAAGTCTTAAATATTGGCGAAGATAAAAAATCATGGGTGGCGATGGCGGCTGTGGAGGATAACTCAATGGTCTGAAAGAAAGTCCGGAAATATATGATACTCACCGACGAATAGTACGACTACGTTTCGTCGTATCTCTGAAAACATGACAGTCAGCATACTTCCCGCATCATACAAAAGTCTTCTCACCTGTTCGTCGTCCACACAGATATGATGTTATTCAGGATAGAATTGGAGTCAGTAGTTGTACTACTGCAATGGAACAGTCAGTAGGATGGTGTGTTTCGAGAGCCCTTAACACACCTTTCGCTCCCCGCTATCGGTGAGGTTTGCGTTGTAGCTTGGGTGCTTGAAGCACCGGAAGAAATATGCCCGAAGACGTTTGTGCGCCACAGAACATCGGTGATAACTGCCTCCGGGACGGTTGTACTCTCCAAAGTTTGCGTATTATGGTTATCCTGAGGAAGTGGAGCACCAGCAACGAGCGATGTCCAGAGAACGAGGAGGGCGAGATGGCAGTGATACATTGCACTTTGCGTTGGAGAGGACAAGTGGTGATGGGAAGACAAGGAATACTCTCGCAGAGATCAAGCCCTTTTGTACAGGCCAGGCCCCTTAGAAAACTGGAAGCAGGGCTTTCCAGGGATGCGTCACTTTCCACACATGCCCTGAATCCCGGCATCCTAGCATCCGCGGAATCTTGTGGAAAGGGGAGGAGCAGGGGAGAGCCTGCTTCTCGGCGGAAGAACCGATTGCGATCACACAAGAATAATCTTCGGACGCCTTGCCACCGAGCTTCATTGACGACGACTTCCGCGGTCCTCGAGTCCATATAGTGCAACCATAGCATAGGACTGGTCCAGAATCTTCGATCAGAAAACGCCAGACACGCAGGGGTTTCCTTCAAAGTAAGAGTCAGATGGACATCCAAGGAAAACTTGTACTGAACTGCGCTGACAGTGAATGATCCTCCAAAGAGGGTGACAAAGACTCCTTTGAATCCGCTGTGATTACCGACCCAAAAGAAATTATACCGTGAAGAATTCAAGTTCTTGCGAAAGATGACTTGACTACACCACCAATTCCCGCTGCAGTTCGGGACTCAGAGGTCAATTGAATTATTGGGACGCCGAGGACAAGGCGTTGATGTTACGAGGGATTCTCCTTCCAAGATGCGCCACGTTGTCCAAGGCTTACCATTTACGTCACGTCCAAGTGCAGTGGCATCAGGTGGCATAAGGATTATTACACCTTCTGTGCCTGGTTCACGTCCGTGGATTGAGTACATGTGGAAAGGTCCAGCTCTGAAAGATGCACAGACGATTATGATCAAGGTCTTGCACAAGCATACGCCTAGTTATTCTATAATTCCAAAGTTTATTCATCAAGAAATCAGTCGTCAAATGAGTCACTCGCTAACCATCCCTTCCACAAAGACTTCAAAGTGGTTCTTCAGAGGATCCTTCCTGAGAGCCTCTGCTTCCGAAGTCAGTCCGGGCACCTTGGGTCCCGCCTTGACCTTCATAACGGACTCAGGGACCGGTAGGGATGGTGGGGTTGGCGTTGCAACAGTCTGGAAAGCGCAGATGGATGTGAGTCTCGGAAATGTAAAGATAATGAGAAACTTACTTCGTCACGGAACGGCGTAAACATGGGTGTGCCGGGCGCGGCGCCAGAGGCCGTTCCATCTTCGTTATCAACGAATGGTAAAATCGTGCTCTTCGCAGGTGTCCGTGGGTTTGTCGCTGGTCCTATTTTTGATGTAGGAACAGGAGGAGGCGGCATCACTTCTGGGGCTGGATCCCTATAGATGGCGATTTTGGAGCCTGAGCCCGAGCTAGAACTAGATGCGATCCTTTTGGATTTTCCAGCTTGTTTCAGTGTTGTACCACCAAGTTTCTTAACCTCTGGCACATTCTCCTTTATTCTTGTTTTGCGCGTGCCTAGGTCAGTCCACATGTTTGGCGAGGATTCTGAGGCTTGTGACTCTGAACCCGTGGGGTCGACAAAGATTTGCAGAGGGGTATTGGAGGCTGTTCGAGCACCTGATGGTGGGGTCGATGTGCTACTGCGTGACGAAGCCAAAAGGGTGGACGAAATACTCGATTTAGAAGTCGACCCAAGTACGGGCCTTGATGATGCGGTAGGGATTGCGGGAGGGGCCACAGGGACAATCATCCCGGACATCATGCGTTTCTGGAAGTCGTCATGTCTGCTTTTCAGGTGTTCAAGAGGCGAGGCCCTTCTGGCAATTCCCAGGGTATATGCTTCGTCGGCGTCCTTCCGCCTAACGTTGATCAATCGCGTCGTGAGATCGGGATAGTTCCTGAGTGACGCACCGGCCATCGCGCTCCAATACAGCTGCGTACTCCTCATACAGGAGTGCAAAACCGGACCCGATCTCGTTTGCGATCAAAAACCGATATATGAGAGTTGGTCTCTCGACGAAACTGGCGTAGAGAAGCCACAACTTGAGGTACTTGATATCACCTCTCCATAGCCCATTTCTGTCGTCTTTGAGAACCCGTGTAGCCTCTTCTAAAAGTTCTATGAGTCCCGACTCCACGCTCGGCCCTTGAGGGTAGTTCTCAACGGTCCAATATACCAAGCGACAGTAAGCTTCTAATGGATCCCCATCGTCATCTTCCAGCGCCAGCTCTACATTGATACGAAGCCGATTGCGAGTGGCGGAGAGTTTCGATTCTCTTTGGGAATGGGGTGTTGCCAGGATCGTTGACAGTGCAGTGACTCTACGACCGGTGGCCAGTGGCTGCACGTTCTCTTTGGCAGCCTCGAGTAGATCACAGTCAACGATGGCAGGGGCATTGAAAACATCATCTTGTGTATCCATTGTGAAAAGACACCCCAGAAGGTTCAATGTACGGGAGGACGACGTCAAGCAATTCTGAGCCTTGACAGTTGTTCTTGAAATGAGAAAACATCACATGACCGCGCCTCACGACGCGACACATCTTTCATGATGACACTCATGCACTCATGGCTCACTGCGTTTCAGTGGATTATATCGCCGCCATACTGCAGAGCTGATGTCCTGATTGAAGCGATCATGATTCTTCGAGTGGCTGAGATTGACGTCTTGTTGGCGTCATCTCTGTGGGAATATGTTTTCCCCCGGAAATTACATTCTATTATTTCCAGCCGAGCCCGTCTATGGTCTCAAACGAATCAGCTCTGGACTCACTGCAATACTAGGTCGACAAAACCCCGGTCAGAACCCATCCAGTTATGTAACCACAAAAGGAAGTGTGGCAACTCGTTTTCTCAAAGCCATACGTCATGAAAACCGGTCATCAGCCACACAACGCCTTAAAAACGGCAGTATCAAAGCTCAACAGAGTCTACTTCTTCCTCCCCTTCCCCCATGTTGGTCTCTGTGCCTGCCGCACTAATTCTACTTACTCTTATCAAGCAGGCGACGATTGCTGCGCCTGCCCCGGAGTTTCGTTCTCCGAGAACCTCTTCTATTTATGCAAAAGTCGAACCCGACCGAAACGACCCATTGTGGGGTGTGGGTTCGAATGTCATCCCTCAGCCAATCCGAGGCACCACAGGAGCGACGATCATTGGTCCTGAAAACATTGAAATCGAGTTACAGAACCCAGACACCTTCGCTCCGCCGACAACTGATGAAGGACGACTCCCGAACCTGAAATGGCCGTTCTCCCTCAGTCATACACGATTGTCCAACGGAGGTTGGTCTCGTGAACAGAATGGTACGCGTCTTACCCATCCACGGTTTGCGTTTTCTAAAATAAGAGGCAGTGAACGTAATGCCTGCCGCGACTGCTCTGGCCGGTGACCGCTTCCCTCTTGCCCGTAGGCACAAAGGCACAAACACTGACGTGCTTGTCAGGCGTGAATATGCGACTCGAACCCGGCGCAATTCGGTAGGTCCCTTGCATCTTGCTGTATTTTTGGATCGACCCAACAGTTTCTTTCGCCGATCAGGGAGCTACATTGGCATAATACAGCAGAGGCAGGTACACCCATCCACTTGGGGATACGTAACTGATTTTCCCTATAGTGGGCGTACATGCTGAAGGCAGGTCCCACTACCCCTTGTTTAAGTTTCGGAGCCGCCTTTGACGCTTCTTCCTCAAGGGCGATGTCAGAATAAGCACGATAACACCTGAAGGAAATGTCTTCGTCGGGGACGTCGTAAGCTTTCGTTCCTCTCGTCTGCTGCCTTTACCCATGTCCCCCTCCAGTCTGAGGGTGATTTATGGTACTTTCCGGCTGGGCACCCACACTCTATCCAGGCCAAGAATACAACTGGAAGCGGAGCGGAATTCCTTCTCGTCTTCGATGAAGGCACATTTTCCGAAGACGCGACCTTCCTTCTTACAGACTGGCTAGCACATGTCCCGAAAGAAGTCTTGGCAAAAAATTTTGGTTTCCGAGACCTGACAATATTCGACCACATCCCGGAAGAGGAACTGTACCTTTTCAAATGTGA